>CAUZXS010004331.1:70000-107500 GCA_963585895.1 Sepioteuthis lessoniana | reverse complement strand
TCTTAAAGTATATATATATATATATATATATATATATATATATATATATATATATATATATATATATATATATATATACACTCTGTATCATTCAATGTCACTGATATTCTATGTGTACATATCCATCTCTCTCTCTCTATATATATATATATATATATGTGTGTGTGTGTGTGTGTGTGTGTACACATAAACACATAATAATTTTAGTAATTTTTACATGATATATATATATATATATATCATCATCATCATCATGTCGTGCCGCCAGCACAGATATCCTTTGACCATCTCTCGCCACTTTTCCCTATCGTTCATCGCCTCCGGCAGGTCTCCTGGATTACATCCTGTGTCCTCACATAGCTGCTGTATGTAAGTTCGGGCTGGTCGTCCTGTTTTTTGCTTGGCCATATGTGGGGGGTCCATAGTAGTACATCACTTACGAGCTCGTCCTTGCTTCTCCAGCAGTGTCCGGCGTGTCTGGCTCGTCTGACCTGTATAGTTTTCGTAATGGGAGGCAGGTCGCCGTACAGTTGGCGTGTCGTGGGGTGTTGTCGCCAGGACTTTATTCAATATTGCTTCTCAACATTCTTGTGTAGTTGCCGTCAAGTTTCTTCTCCAGCCGTTTGGGTTAGCATCCATGTAGTGCATCCATATAGCAGTATCGATACAACCGCTGCCTGGAAGAAACTGCACTTCATTTTATCTGTCATACATGTATATATACATATATGTAAACATACACACATGTACACACATACGCATATATATATATATATCTATATATATATACACACACATATATATTTATGTACACACATATATATACTCACACACTTATAATATTTTTATATATATAATTTAGAAGCAAATACAACTTTTAGTTTTATCGGAGATAATATACATATGTATATGATAAAATGTACTATGTGATAAATAACAACTTTATATCAACCTTTCCTTTTTGTATAAAGAAAATAATCTCTTATGAACTCGTGGACTAGACTTGAATCAAATATTCTTTGCTTAATTCATGTGGGCTAACATCTGCATGCACACACACACCATATATATATATATATATATATATATATATAATATATATATATATATATATATATATATATATATATATTATATATGTAAGAAGATAGAAAAGACTGCTATTGCACTTATGTCTATTGTCTGTATTCAAGTTTTATTTTGTATGGCTAATGAGGTTGGCAGCCAGTTACTTTAACTTCCTGTAGTGCCTAAGAGAATAGACTGCAAAATGGGTTCCAAAGTCTAACAAACCTGTTTCAAACTGATGAAAAGTTTTAGACATGAAACTTCAGCTAAAGCTCTGCATGACTAGTATCTGAATTTGCTGGCACAATTCCATCTTCTAGTTTGATAATCTGAAAGTGAAACATCTAACATACACAAACACATACACCTATATATATATATATATATATTATATATACACACACACAAAGAATAGTTAGCATTGGCATCTTGCTTTTCAGTAAAAAAAAAATGTTTAGGTTTGATACCTGAACCATGCAAAATTATTTTGTTTCTAAAGAAAACTGAATGCACTGAAGGAGATAAAATATAAAGAAATAATTTCTTGAAATTAGATAATAAATAAGATTACAAATTATATGTAATATATATACACATATATCATATCTAATGTAGGTAGTTACAGCATGCAAACATGTTTGATATTCATCTTCATTAACAGACTAAGTTTTGTGTGTAAAGGAATTAGAATATTTGATGACTAAAAATTAGTTTAATATTATGTTGCAGGTTCCTATACCTTATCTTTTTCACCAAACAATAAATTTCAGTGCAAACAAATACAGCTATTCTGTTGAGTGTTTCACAGTTTAATTCTTACTATTTAAGGCTGATTCATAAATAGCTAATATAAAAGTGATCTCTGAAAAAAAATGGTTTTAAACTTACTAATTTAAAAATCACCTTCAAGGATCATTAAACCAGATATTTTGTCACATCTTAGTTATAGAATTCATATGAACAAAAGGTTTTTAAAAAATGCATGAGTGTTCAACAGTTTAGTTTAAAGTTGGGACCACTAGACTGTTTTAAACAGGTAATATTGGTTATAGATATGAAGGGCTTCTGTGGGACCAGCCACACTTTTTGGATGAGACATCAGTGTGCCACAGATTCTCTGAACATCACTTCTCAGTTTTGAATTCAGAATTTTTCTTTCTCCTAAATCAGTTGTCTTACTAAGGCTAAAGTGCTCAGCCTGCCCTATGATTTACTTATAGCTGGTGTTGAAAAGGAATAAAGATCCATGCCTTTTCCAATGAGATTAGTGCAAAGTCAAATGCAAATAAATTCATCTTGCTATTTAGCACAGTCCATTTCTTTTGATAACCACTGAGTCACACATACCTTGAATCAATGTTATAATCAATTCTAAATTACTAAATAAGACAATTACTCAATAAGTAACAACTAAAGCTATTCCATTCAGAAATTTTCATGATGAGGGTGAGAGTGAATGCAGACCTCATACTATTGAGTTATTATACTATTAGAAAACTGGATTGGAAGTTGCTTTATTCTATAAGGTTATTGTATTAATAAAAATTGTTCTATTTATGTTTCTATTTAAAAGTAGTGAAGGATCCTAATTAGCATTCAATAGTTATCAATATTGAGAATATGGTTGAATGAAAAATGATGTTCAGTATGAATGCAGACTTCAAAAAATTGTCATTCAGTTGCAAATTGTTTTTGTAGGTTTATGGCTGCATAATACACACACACACACACACACACACACACACACACACACACACACACACACACACACACACACACACTTGGCTGAAAAGTTCATAGTCAGACCAAAAGAGTTTGATGGATTGTGACCAAATTAGTTTTATTTTTCAGTATAGTGCCCCTTGTGGTCCACACATTTCTTCTAAGATCACATTGGTAAAAAAATATCATCAATTGCAGATGTGATATCATATGAACTTTTCAGCATACCATTGTGTGTATGTGTACATATATATATAATGGAAAATAGAAATGAACACACACACACACACACACACACACACACACACACACACACACACACACACACACACACACACACAATATATATATATATATATATATTGTCTATATACATTTATATACATATATATATATACATATATATGTATATATATATATATACATTTATACATATATATATATGTCTATATACATTTATATACTTATATATATATACATATATATGCATATATATATATATATATATATATATACGTATATATACATATACGTATATATGCATATATATACATATACGTACATATGCCATATATATACATATACATCTATATATATACATATACGTACATATGCATATATATACATATACATATATATACATATACGTACATGTGCATATATATACATATACATATATATACATATACGTACATATGCATATATATATATATATATATATATATATATATATATATATATATATATATATATATATATGTATATATTTCATTGAACATAATAGACAATTTTTGTCTACATATTTTTTGTTGATTTTTTTATATTGCTGTATTGATTTTATAATATTCGGCAGGAATCAGTTGATGTATCTTCCATGATTATTTATTTCCCAAGTACTTTCTGCCCAACTTTGGGCCATCATCAAGGAGGATCTATTACAAAAGTGATGTAACTTTTGTGTGTACATTACTACTTTGTAAGAAGAGTGTCTGTACAGTTGCAGTGTGTAAGTTGGAGGTTTTAAATTTATTATAATATATAATAAGTTTTATTTTTTTATTAGAATCAGTGGTGTGTAATGTTTCTATGAATCAATGTTTTTAATATTTTTTCATCTGATTTATAATTGTACGTGCATTTGGTTATGGTAAAAAAGTTTGATATATGTTTGTTGACTGGGTGGAGTAGTACAGTGTTTATTTTATTGGTTAATATTTTTAATCAGATGTTAAATTTGTTCATCAACAATATAGTTAGGGAAACCCATTATTGATGAGAGCCTGTTTTATGTTTTTCTACCTCTTTATAAAATATTGATTGGAGGAGGAGATCAGTTTGTCATGGGATATCAGGTTATTAATAATTGCTTTTTTATATCTGAAGGAGCATTCACTTATAAAGTTGAGGGTACAGGAGTTATTATTAGAGGGTTTTTTGTAAGTAGAGGTAGTGAAGTTAATATAGTTGTTAGTATCAATGAGAACATCTAAATATATACATATATATACATACATAAATATTCATATATACATACATAAATACACACATATTATATAATAATAATAATAATAATAATAATAATAATAATAATAATAATAAATGAATATATATTAGATTTTATATATTTAATGGCTTGAAGTTTGTCTGTGAACTTAGGTTTCATAAACTTTTACAAACATTGATCATCAGGCAGATAACGAAAGGAAATGAAGAAATCCCCAAAATCAAAAAATACAGTAAAAAATCGTTGGAATTGTGCACAAATCTTTGTATGTGCATGTGTGTGTGGGTTATAATTGCATATTATTGTTGTATAGAAGTGTGTGTGAAGATACATATGCAGCGCGATAAACTTGAGGTTGTTTTCTGGATAGGAGAACACAGTTATGTAGCAAAATTTGCTACAGTATGCCCAGAAAAAATTCTTTATTTGTTTCTTATGTACTTCTGTGTATATTAGTGGAGGTGATTATAACTAAGGAACAAAACCTCATCATTGCATTTCGATGAAAATAAATAAAGTTATGATTTGTAAGTGTAAATAGGCGAGTGTAGTATGGTAGGTCAGAATCACTAAAATATCATGGTGGAGGGATATGTTATATTGTAATATACTATGGAATATTATACAATATTGGTATTTTATGTTGGGATGTGATTTGAGTTAGATTACAATCATAATTTGTATTGGTTATAATGTGTTGATGATATATTGTGTATATATCATAATGATCCATGATAGTATGTTTATAAGGAATATAATGTTAAGACATTGCAATAATTATTTGTATTAGCAATGTTCTTTTTTTGTGTGTGTACAGTGATGATTATAACTAAAGAGCAAAATGCTATCATTACAAAATTAAGGAATAAATGATAGGTTTGGGACGTAGGGGTAATAGACTGGGAGTTGTGATGGTTATTATTAATAGCTATCTATATTGTGTTAATGTTATATGACATACAATATTATAATAAATGATGGAGTGTACATGATAGATATGATAAATATACTAACGCTCATGAAAACATAATGTCAACAGGTTGTGGGAGTGTATGAAGAAGGATGTGAGTATTAATGGAGGAAGGTGGTACATACATTGCAACGGGTGTGATGGTTGATAGAGGAAATGGTACTCATGGTGCTTCAGGTGTGGTGTGGTGTCATTTGTGTTTTTTTATAGGAGTAGAGGTATTAGATTGGTTATGTGTATGGGTTGAAGTGTGAGAGAAAATGTTTGTTCTCATGTCTGCATTTGGATAGAATTTCTGATTTTTTGTTTAACAGAGTATTTTGTGATGGGTAGGTGATGATAGTTAATTTTTCATGGAGGCAAAGAAAGTATTTTCTTGATGTCTTGTTGAAGGCGGGTGCTAGCTTTAGTATCTCCCAGGTGATGGTAAGAGAGATGTTTATGTCTTTTAGGTGCCTTATATATGAGGATAAAGAGGAGTTAGATGAGTAATTTCTATTTGTGAAAGAAAGTTTATGGTTGTATATTCCTTGTTTTATGGTGCTCTCCATTACACCTATGTATTATTTGACTGAGCTCTTGGTTTTTACTGTGGTTTTGTATATTACATTTTTATATAGGCATTTTCCTAGTAGGGGGCATGTGTTTTTAACCCTACAATTGCATTGATTGGTGGAGTGTGTGGTACTGTTGATGGATTTGATTTTTTTTTCTTGTGGTTTTTTATTATTTGAGACATGTTGCTTGTGCAACAGTAGTTGACTTTAATGTTGTTTTTGTTGAAGATTTTAGATAGGGGGCTATAAGTGTTTGGTTATTAGGTTCAGGAAGTCCCTACCTATGTTTGATGTTATGCATCAGTTTGTAAAACTTCGTGAAACCTGAAGTTGCAGACAAACTTCCATGGTATTAAATATATGAAATCTAACATATGTTTATTATTATTATATAATAGCTCTATTACAGATATTGAGCACTCTCCAAATTAGATTGCACAAGGTTCGCCACAAACCCACAAAGTGAATTTGTGACAATGAATACTGTTACAATATATATATATATATATATGTACATGCATATACATACATAAATGCATATACATACATACATATATATATATATATATATAAAAATATATGCATACATATATATATATATATATATATATATATATATATTCATATACATACATATATATATTCATATACATATGTGACATATATACATATATATATATATATATATATATAAAATGGACAATGGACATGAATCTGCTGATAAATGTGTGTGTGTGTAAAACCAGAATTTTAGTCATATAAAGCTTATTTATTCCACAACAATAATATTAGTCATGAATAATTTCTTGTTTGCATTTCAAATTGCCTTAGTTTTTTTTTTCAAACAAAAAGCCTAACATTCTTAAAACCTGGATACACAGCCAGAAACATCTGTGCAAAAAAGAAACAGATGTTCTCAGTAGATTACATTCTGTTCTATGGCCAAGAAACAGGATTTTTTTATGTCACTACTTTGAATATCAAACTTGATTTGAGTTCATCTTAATTTTCAACATTATTCCCTTCCTGGATTTTGACATTATCCCAGTCAAAGTACTTATAGACATTTGTTTATACTGTAAGTAAACAACCATATATGTCAACCAACACTTCACTGATATCCTATTTTCTCTTGGGTACTGACATTCCAATAAACCTTACACTAATCTGGACTAGTATGATTCCTTCTTTAGTATGTAATCTAGGTATAGGTATTATTATTTTATAGAGTATTTTTATTGTAATTTATTAGGGAGACTGGAAAAATACTTAATGATGACATTCCTTTTATAGATGACTTTTCTTCAATCTATAATATAGGAGAAAGCAAAGAGAAAAAGTTGGAAGAAAAGATAAATTAAAAAAAGTGACACAAAAAGGGAAAAGCCTGAAATGTAGTGACCCCACCTCCGAAAAAAAGAAGAGAAAAAAATGTGAAAGAGAGATTAAGTAGTGTAGTCTATAAGTTATTGCCTGTGAAAAGAAATCATGAATATATTTGAATAACTCTGACTTTTGTAGGAAAGAAGCTAACAAGCCTTTGTTGCTATAACAATGGAATTTCTCATTACTCAATACTGAGACCAGATTACATTACTGATTATATATATATATATCTGATAATCATCATAACTCCACCTTTTGATACTGAAGTTGCACCCAAAGAATCCATGGGAGTTGAGATTGATACAGTATGGATTACAGCATTCACTCTATTAACTTTAAGATACTGACAATGTGTTATCTCTGCCATTGTATATTCATGTCACTGCACTCCACTGATATCACTACCCATGAGATTATAAGCAAAGTGTTTGTATAACCTCAGTCTTCATATTGTCAACAATTCAGTTGAGAACAGAAAACAGTTTATCCTAGGTATTGATATAATTCCATTTACTGACATAACTTATTTTTGTTTAAATTTTCTTGTCATTATATATTGATTTAATCAAATTATTGTTCTCATTTTGTTATATATAAATGTTAAAGTCAAGAGCAGAAATGATATAAAAGGCATTAAATAAGACAATACTGAATCTGCTATTAAAAGAATGGACAGATGACGATAGTAGGAAGGTACATGACTAAAACATTGTGTCTATAATGATATATATATAAACGGATGCTGAAAAGTTCTCAGCTCAACAAAGAAGGACATGACCTAGAGTTATGAAAGATACATGTTATTTCACCTTTACTTTACAAAGTTCAACCTACTTGGCATATTACTTAAGTTTATTTCATACTTCTAAAAAATGTTCATTAACATTCTTGGTTTTATTGAGAACTTTAAAGCATATCCTTGTGTAACATCCAAGATGAGAACACTAGTTTAAATAAATCAATGTATAACAGGATATCTCTGAATTTTCTTTTACAAAACTTTTAGTCTGAGGCAGATTTTTTTTTTGGAAAAAAAGAGGAATTAAACAATGAACTTATTTAGAAGCAATTTAAAACTTTCCAGCCAATGTCATACCCATCTGTGGAATTGGTATTCAAAGATAAGCCATTTTGATTCAGGCACAAAAGTGACATGCATGTCAAAACCTCACACAGCACAGCCAATCACATTAGTATCTTGACTTCAATGCCATGCTCAATTTGTATTGAACAGTGGAACTTGCCAGAACGATTTCAACTCAACTTGCTTGTCATGTGTTTCCTCAGTCACAGCAGCAGATGGTGACAGCCAATCAAGTTGCTTTGTTTTTTGCTTTTGTTTTTTTTTTTTAACTCTTCTTATAATAGTTTGAAGTTTTGGTCATTAGATGCTAAAAGATGATTGGATGACAAGTTTAAAAGTTTTTTTTATCATTTATCTACAAAGACAGCATCAAGAAGGCATATCCTTAACTGAGAAGATCAATATGAGATTTAGAATGTGTTGAGATTGGAGTGCTTTTAAATGTGGAGCCAATATATTTCATATAGCTATCAAGATTAAAGTCATAAACTGGATGTATTATAATTGAAACATAGTGATACCAACTTTTATCATGCTACAGTATGTACATACAAGGGGGTAGCAGATATTCTGATAACATTTTCAAAGTCTTCCACTATCTTTTGATGTCATGACAACAGGCCTATAGAGAGGATTGTTGGAGATGTACACAAAATCACAAGAGGTATCAAGTTTTTAAATTGGGAAAATTATTCACAAAAGATAATCCTAAATCTGGATAACCTTTCACATCAACTGATGCCAATGAGAATTTCTGACAAAGCATGAGACAATTTTTGGACACCATTTCCCCTTCTCTATGGATTTGACCCAAGCAGGTTTTTATATTCCCAAAACAAAAAATCTACCCTTAAAGATCATTGATTTCAAATGATAGAAGAGAGAATAAGATGTGTCATAATATTGTATACCAAGAATGAAGAGACAAGTCTTATATATAAAAATATAATCTGTTTCTTTTCTTTTTCTTTTACTACAAAATATATGAAATTAGTTGCATGAAGGAGAGAGTTAGGAACAACTAAGAAATGCACAGAGGGAGATATGGAATCTTCAGAGAACCATTCTTCTTCGTTCTTCTTTCAGGAGACTGGAACAGGGCCAACTCAAAACATTTAATCATCTCTGCTTCTTCTTTATTCTTCTTTCGCAAGACTGGTACAGGTCACCTCAAAACAGCTAACCCTCTCAACTTCTATATGTTTTTCAACTCGGGGCCTTCACAAGGGACCATTTCTTTTTTTTCTGGGATCATATCCATTTTCAACTTTTCTTCACACTTCTCTGCATTATCTCAAGGCATTTAATCATCTTAGCTTTTATGTTTTTCAACCATAGGGCCTTTGTAAGGCTCTCCTATTTTCTTCTGGGATCATACCCGCTTTCAACTTTAGTGAGTCTGTACATTTCAGACCTTTCTCTACCTCTCAATTCTGAGCCATCTGGCACATGGCCAGCACCCAGAGCAGAGTGATATCTTGTGATTATTCTGTCACCACTTCTCTGAGAGTGTAAAATCTTTAATGAACCACTTCTTCATTCTTCTTTTGTGAGACTTGTACAGGTCAACTCAAAACATCTAATCATTTCAGCTCCTATATACTTTTCAACTACAGAGCCTTCGCAAGGCTAACTTTATCCTTCTTCTAGGATCATACCCATTTTCAACTTTTCTTCACATTTCTCTGCATTATCTCAAGGCATTTAATCATTTTAGCTTCTATATGTTTTTCAACTAGAGAGCTTTCGCAAAGCTAACCTTTTTCCTTCTTCTGGAATAATACCTGCTTTCAACTTTAGCGAGTGTCATACCTCTCTACCCTAGGTCATCTGGCATAATGCCAGCATCCAGAGTGGCATGACGTTTAGTGATTTTGCTATCGGCTTTTTGTTCTATCTCCCAGCGTAAAAAATTTTCATTTGTTATATATTTTTCCAAAGACCCATACATTTCGTGGCCACTCTTCTTTCTGGCATGTCACCTACGCAATTCAAATGGCATTTCCACTATTTTTCGTTTACATTATAATACAAGTTTACATCCTATTTTGATATCCATGTAACTTACATGGCCTGTCAAAAATCAAATATCTAACAATAAGACCCACACACTCTCCCTCAAAACACATTCCAGAACTAGAAAAAATACAGTAAAATGTGCATCCACAATGGAAAATATTATTTTGAATGAAACAAATCTAGTTTGTAAATATAGTAAGAGATTGTTTTTTGTTTTTTTTAAAGTCTGGGTTTTTTTTTGGACACACCTTATATATATATATATATATATATAACAGTAAACTGTTTCAATACATGCAAGCACTCATTCTATGTAATCAAATGTAATCAAATATTATCATGAGATCTGAAGTCATATGTCTCTTACAAAGTAATTACAGTAAAAAATGAGATAAAATTACAATAGATAGTAGATAGATTTTGTTTTATTTTGACTTCTCAGATAATATTTTTCAAGGCTTCATTTGAATAATTGCATCTCTTCCTTCATAAAAAAGGAGAGGGATCACTTTTACATGGTCATACAAATGATTGCTAATATACCAACTATATCGGTACATTCTAGTAATTTGAGATAAATAGACAATATCATTCACTGTCTGCCATGAAAACTCAGATGGTAACAACATCAACAATACAAAGAATGTTTTCAGTTGTCCGAACAAAGCTTGGAATGTTAATGACTCTTGTTCAAGTTCCTGTCAGATAATATTTTTAAATTCATATTAAAAATGTAGCCTGTTGAATTTAATGTTATTTCATAAATTTTCAATGTGCAAAAAACAAGAATGAATATGAGGAAAAAGAAGAAACAAAATGCATTCAGATATTTACAGTTTCCTTAAGAAAATATACAATCTTGCTTTTTTGATATTACTTAAGCATTAAGTTAAAAAAACATACATATATTAAGTTAAAAGGAAACATATGTATATTTATGGACCATTATTATGATAAATTACAAATATTTAAATAAATTAATTCATAAACATACTGATACATATATTAAATACAAAAAAATCATGAACCAAAGAACATTTTGCAATATATTCTACAAAATTAAATCTAGAGACTATTCATACTTTATAAGAGTTAAGGTCCAAGTTGAATGGAATGCTTTTGTCTGAAGAGATGGTCCCAAATGAAACATGGTTATGTTGATGTCACAAGAAATGTTCTGATAAAGTAGGTTTTTGTATTTTGGACAATTTGTACTTGAATAATAACAAAATATTTTAAAATTCATCAATATAAATAGAGTTTAATCAAATAAATAAATTTTCAAAATTTATTGAATAAAATATTGTGGATTGCAGAACTTATTTATTTAAACCATAGAGAAACAGTATAACAATATATTAAAAAAAAAGCATTTTTTAAAAGTATTTAACTTTTACTTTGAGACTCTTTGTTCAACCTTTTTCATTTTTAGTTCACTGAAAGAGTAATACATTATCTTCTTTTTTGTCAGCAAGCTGGGTTTTTTTTAATTTCAGAAGTTCATTTATTTGATTAACTTTACTTTTTGGATGAAATTAGAATTTTTTATTCAAGTACAAACTGTTCAAAATGCAAAAACTGCTAAATCAGAACATTCTTATGTGACTGTTATAGCTTAGAATATTCAGACTACTGACCTCATCTTTATTGTTATACTCACAACGTTTTAGCCAATATGTTCTTCAGCCTTCTTTAGATATTTCATGTCGAACTTGGGAGATCACATGGTAAGAACACATGGCTCAGTGGATAAGGCATTTAGTTGGAAAGTGCTTCTGAGTGAAATCATCTGGAGGTTGCAGGTTCAATCCCAACAAAAGGTAAGAATAACAAGGAATACTATAACTTAACATTTGTTCTCAGTCATGGTTAACAGAATTGGAACAGTCTACCTCTGTGGTTCATATGAGGTTTCAGTTTTGAGATTCTGTGTGAACTCCTGAGTTCAATATGAAACACCTGAAGAAGGCTGAAGGACATATTGGCTGAAACCTTGTGAGTATAACAATAAAGATGATATCAATAGTCAGAATATTCTAAGTAATAACTATTATTAAGCTTTATCTCAGAAATTTAGTCAAATTCTATGTAACATTAGCAAATATATTACCCTATTCCACTTGGAGCCATCTTTCATATAAGTACACATTAAAACCAGTTTTAAAAAATACCTCAAGCTGATATAATTTATCCTTTTTTCGTGTTAACAATTATCAAATACCATTAACATTTATTTTCTTATATATAAGTACATATATAAGAGGAGGATAGAAAAGAAACATTTCCTTCTCATTTAAAAGAACATAAAAAGATCAACAATAGAATATTTTCTTCTAAAGTGTTCTGCTTTAGATCATAGTGTAGCATATGTGTTTTGCCAAGGATTATAGTCTAGTATCTATGTGCTCTGCCTAGGATCAAAGCGTCCCTCTCCAGAACTTTTGTTTAGGATCAGAGCATGGGCCTCCAGTCAGACTTATTTTTTAGGGTGCTTTGAATGATTTAATGGTTAGTGAACTAAGCTTGTTAGTAAGTTCATTATTCACTGAGAGTGTCAAATTTCTGGCCTTGTGCCAAACTAAGTTAAGATTAGTAAATGACAGCTACATAATTCTTCATTATTCAGCAGAAAGACCAGGATGAGTGATTGATAAATATATTATGTTTTATATACAAAAATATTTCAAGATAGAGAATCTATTTTTCAAATATTTTTTAAAGTCTCATTAAATGTTCTTCATGCTTGATCTTTTTCTCTCTTTTTTTCTGGTGATTCTTTTGATTTTGTTACTAGATTAGAAACATTTCTCTTATTTCTATTTTATTATAAAAATAAGTCTAAAAAAGTAACAGAAAAAGGGAAAATTGAGAAACTTTAGGCAACTGTGTCAATTCATTTTCAATGGTATAATTTTATTTTATTTTTGCAATTACAAAGAAAAGGTCCATCTTTTAAAAAGATGCCAACAAAAAAGAAGAGAAAATGAAAGTGATCAGATGACTAAATAAATGAATGATCAACAACAAGAGATCAGTAAAAAGAGAAGAACAAACTTGAATGACCTCCTGATCTTGCAATCAGTCGTGATTAGTTGGAAGAGAAAGAAATAGAAAGTAGGAAGAACAAAAACTTGAGAAAAAATAAAATGAAAAGTACTTTATAAAAGACTGACAATTCTAATTCTTTGTGAATCCTAACTACAAAAGACTTCCTTTATTGATATGATTTTTCTATTCTTTCTGCTTTTTAAGTTTCAAACTAAAAGATTAGATAACCTGACAGGAAGAACTTAAAATGCAACTGAAATCTAGAACACAAATTCAAAATCTTTGTTTTTTATTTATAAATTTTATACCTTTATGCTTGCAGTTCAGTCACTGATCAGAGAATTGAAAGCTAGAAAGTTCTAAGTTCAGTCTGTAAATATTGATAATAAAAGCTTTATATTTGCCCTAAGAGAAAATAAAATGATTTTAAGTTTTTATATTCAACTTATTGTGTAGTGTGAATTTAAAATAATTCCTCCAAAATATCAAATTGGCGAACGTTTGTGGCCCAATATTAAAAAAATTCAAGTTATAAAAAAAAATCACCAACAGCTGAATGTCAGTATATATATATATATATATATATATATATATATATATATATATAATTTGTGTGTGTGTGTGTGTGTGTGTGTGTGTAACTTTACAAAAATGTCACATCTTGGCAAGATTTTTATTCGTGCAATACACTTAAAATGCTCTGACTTACAGAAAAAAACAAATTCCAGTTCAATTTGCAACTAAATGATGATTTGTTCTGAATTCATGCTGAATTTTTTAATAATCCAAATTCTTGGAGATCACTATGAAATGCTAATTAGAATCTTTGCTCTTTTTTAAATAAAATCATCAACAGCATCAATAATCACTGTTACCAATAGAACCTAAGAGCTTCACAGATAATCTAATATATATGAAAACTACCCCTGCCCCAGAATATTTGTAACATTTAGTGTATAAAATATTGAGGAACAGGCAGCATTAATATTACTGGTGAGGAAAATGGAATTGATAATCTGAGTTAAAATGTTGGTTCAAACTGTTTGCATTTACTTTGTATTTACTTAGGAAAAGTATGAATTTATTTACTCTTAACAATGGGTAAAATATTAGGGCAGACTTGACTCTCTAGACTTAATAGGCAACCAGTCTAGAAAAACAAGTGATTAAACAGCATTCTAGACTTCTAGACATCACTTTATTGTATAAGTCACTCAGCTGTGCACACATCTTCAATTTGATTTAAAAATTTAAAAATATTCAAAGCTTCAGTCTTGATATTTTTTGATCATTAACCAATATTTATTGTTGCTTATTATAAACTTTATTGATAAATAAAAGTAAATATAAAATAGTATTCATTTGTAAGATCATAACTGCCATTATCACATACATTAATCATATTTAAAAAAAAACAGCAGTAAAATATTTCCTGTAGAGTCTCAAATCTACACACAGACAATCCAATCCAGCTGTCAACTTCATATGCATCTATCCAATCCTTCCACTACAAGAAGGATGTGACACAAGGTCAATTTTTAAACAGAGTTGAATTGGTTTGAATTCAGAGTTGTCCATGCCTAGACTAGTTGCCTTACCAAAGTTACAGAATCTAGTCTGCCTTACTATCAAGCCATAGCTGGAAAGAGAACAGTTGGATGCATATACTTTTTCCAAGGTATTAGCACTATGTAAAATGCAAACAGCCTTATCAAAGATTTGAACTTGTGTAGCAAATATACAAGCTATGAAGTTAACTTCACACCAATACATTTAATATAATTTCATATTCTATATGTGGCTCTCCAATCATTTCTTTGTTCAACAAAGAAATTTATATAGTTCTGAAACCTATAGGCTTTTGATTTTCAATTGTGCCTTTTGTATGCAAACATAAGTTTGGGTCATTGTAAGTTGCATAGGTCGTAAGCCAATAACTATCTATATATGCAGTCTTTTATCATCTACTTCTCTTGTTAAAGACCAACTTTAATAGGGAGATTGTAAAAAGTAATTGTGCTATAAAAACCAAACCTGATGCAGTAACACCAACAAATCCCCTAGATTCATTCAACTTTTCTTTTTACATATGATAGATTTACTGTAGTAACATAAATTATATCTCTGAGGTTTATTTTCTTATGAGAACCACTGATAATAATCTTTACCAAATCTTGAAGGCTACAAACTATCCTTTCTTTAACAAAGACCGATGGTTTGAACAAAATTTCAGAAATAATCCTGCAAATGTCAGTTTTCTGTTAGAGTGTATCAAAATTAGTTTCATTTTTTTAACAAATCTTTATTCCAGTACTTATTTTATATACATATTTAAAGACTATCTATGACTCTACAATATCATATTATTATATGATATCGTTATCAAAACTATTCAGCTGCACCTTTTGTTTCTGATGATATAATTGTGGAAATAAGTAGTGAAATTCTGTCAATTTTGAGACATACCAGACATTGGCCTAGCGGTTAGAGTGCTCGCCAATGGCCCAGGAGACCTGGGTTCAATCCCAGGTCGAGTCATACCAAAGACACAAAAAATGGTACTTGATGCCTCCTTGCTTAACACTCAGCATTATAAGGTACGGATCAAGGGTAAAGTAGAGCAATCCAGGGAAGGAGTAGCGCCCTCCCCTACACCTTGGTGTAGAAGCTATCGAAAAGGGAGCCTTTGGGTTACCCTCGACTATGGTCGCCAACTTAACTACTTTATTTTAAAATGGATTTCAAAACTGTGGAAGTTACTCATAAAATTCTGGAAGTGGAAGGAAATAAAACAAATATTTTTTAATCTATTAATGTGTAAAAATATTTTTGAAAATCATCTCAGAAACTACTGTGTATACTAATGAAATTAGCGAACAGAAATTCATCTCAAGACAACTGAAGTATTTGATGTATTTTTTGTTTATTATCGGATAAATCATCAACTGCAATCTCATTAGTTAATTATTTCTCACTATCAGATGATAAATTTAAGCTTGATTGATTATTTCCACAAAGATGCAAAGCTCTTCATTAACAATAACTCACTTTGCCATTTTACAATAGGAGAAAAATTTCACATAATCTTTATGGATTAAAAAACTTTAAGACACCTGGTATTTAGAGAAAAGAGTGCTTATTTGATGCCTGGTCTAACAGATAGAACTGAGTTGCCATAAGACAAAATAAAATGGAAATAGTTGTTATTCAAATGTGACTGATAAAAATGTTTGCAGTTATGCCAAAGAACTTGAATGGCTGAAAATATCATCTGCAGTTAATGTGCTAAGAGAATCATAGAAAAATTGTTTTATCCTTTAGTACTTATTGCAAAACATATCAAAGAACTTACATGTATTCATTGTATTTAAGTGTCCATCAGTCATCATGAAACGTACAGAATACACATTCTTTGATTTAGTCTTTCTTGTGTTTATGGTAAAGATTTAAATGGCAATTTACATAGTTTGTATTGTTCAAGTCTTTCAAATAAACAATAATATATACAGAAAACTTTGTACATATACTTTTTCATCCTATGCCAGGCATTGTAATTAATGTAAAATATAATATATATTATTTACATTTATCTTGTTATTGCTTTTATTTTCTGAATTCAGAAAATCCCTATAGGCCAAAATAATGTTCCCACTAATTGTTTCTTAAATCTCAAAATATCATACTGTGGCCCATTATATTGTTCACTGTTTTTCAGCACAAGCATTTAAGAAGTATATTTATATCATTTTATGGAGGAAATTAGATATGTTGTTAAAGGGAATTCTTTTGATATGTTACAATTAAAATTACATCAGCAACCCTACACATGTTTTTCTTTAATTCTGTCTAGATTGCACAGAGTAGTAAATTAAATTTATGTACAATCTTAGTAGCTGTACAAATTCACAGAAGTGTTGGGGAAAATTTTCAGATGTTTCCTTTAAGCAAAAATCTAACAATAATTTATTGAATTATGTTAGTCTTAATACAAAATCTTGGCATCAAGTAAATGCTGATATAAAAGGTTCACCATGTCTTTCCAATAATACAAAAACCTTACATCAAATGCCAACAAGAAAAAGAGGGCTGTGATCAAATAAGCCATCCATTAAAAAATAAAATAAAAGTAAAATTTATAAACAGATTTTTTTTTAACTTTGCTATTCATGAAAAATTAAAAAAAATAAATCTTATATTGAAATTCAATGCATTACTTTTATTTTTAAATGAATCATTACCAACAATTATCATTATTAATGATGACTCATATTTTCTTTCACATTAATTTTTTTTTAACTAGTTCTTGGTATGTTTAGAAAAGGAAGAAGGTTGTGAGTTTGCATCTTATTCTTTGTCACTTCCAATCGACATTGTTTCCTCATTGTTGTAGATTAACAGCCTGAGTGAATTACAATAAAAAGCAACTAAAAAGATCAAGGTGAAAGAAAATATTAATCAAAATGAATACTAATAATGGTTGATAATGCTTCATCAAAAAATAGACAAAATGAATACAAGATACAAACACAAAACTTTCTCTGTGTTTCTGCTAAAACATAAAAATATTGTACCAATTGCCAAGAAAAATAGAGCTGTAAAGCATTCATTAAAAGATTAAATAATGATAAAAAATATCAGCAGTTTCTTTTTAATCTTATCTATCTTAACCTTATCGTCTCTACATGTTGCTTACTTTATTATATATAAAGATTATATGTTTAAAAATTTGGTCACTGATAAAAAATGAATTAAAAAAACACATTAAAATTGCTTACATTTGAAAAAAAATTTAGATGTTAAAAATACAAAATCCCTTAAATACTAAGATTTCTCTAATCAATTGTTTACTATAATAATATTGTTGCATGTCTCTATTTTTAACAAATATCATTATTTTGATTAAAAAAAACTTGATCTTTTACTAAGTTGTTTTCTTATGTACATTGAAGATAAAAACAAGAATGATACATTTCAATGAATTAAATATGATAATTTCATTAAGAAAACATGAAAAAAGAAAATAGGTCTTACCACTGGCATTTCAATGAAGGATAACTTACCTGAAAAAAATAAAAATTAAGAATTAAGATAAAAATGTGAAATTCAATCAATTGTAAACAAATTACAACTTATTCAAACTTTATAAAAACTCTTATGGGATTTATTTGAATTCTCTATCCTTGAATAGATTTCTTGACACTAGGGCTTTTGAACGTAGGAAATTATTTCTATGACAAAAAATGATAAGCAGCTTATGGTATAGATTAAAATGATCAAGAAAATTCACTCTCATAAATAGATATCCAGCCGAAGGTGTGGACATAAAAAAAGAGCTATCAATGTTAGCAACATAAAATAAACTAATGCCAGACCATGTGTTAAAAATCAGAAGCAATTTATGAACAGTTCTCTACCAAAACTGACAAGAAATATGTCATGAGTAATAACTATTTTTGTATGCATATGAATTGAACTACTGGGATGAGTCAAAAGTTTTGCAATATTGTGGTATATGCTAGTTTGCAGCACATTTGTCACATGACTGAAATAGTTCAATCTGTGCTCAGTAGTATTGTTGTAGTTAATGTTGTACATTGCTTCTCTCAGTGTGTGATTTGAAAGCTGCACAGATGAACATACAACATTTAATTCAGAAACTTATGCTTTGTGAGTTTAATCTGGACTATATTACCATAAAAGAAATAAAAAAAACATTGTATGAAAAAGTAAGGCAGAGTTGATCACAGTTCAGTAACCAGATGGTTGAAAATATTTTGCTTGGGTTGCATAAACCATGATGATCAGGCTAGGTCATGTAGGCTTAAAACCATTGATTCTGAGGTCATGCTCCGAGTCATAAAAGCAAATTTGGTAATTGGCACTGGAAGAGTATCAGGTGAGTTCAGCATCTCACTCTCATTGTTCTTCACCCTCACAACCTTAGCAAAAGCATCTTGAGCTGCCAAATTGTGTTTCATGTTACAAAATCATTGCAAAACTTTTGACTCACCCTAGTATATTGTTTGTTAACTATATCTTTACTAGATACCTCATTTCTCATGTCTGTGGATAAATTCCATAAAAGTATATTTGAAATTATCTCCTGATATAAAACATTTCAAGAAAACAAATATCTTCCCATTTTAACAATCATCAACCAGACGATTTTCCCTATGTTTTCTTACTTAACTGGTTCTAACAATCAATTCTAAAGATGCATGTGTATTCATTTTTGTTATATAAATATTCCTTAAGTTTTTGATTACAATGTTTTGTGCATTCCTTTGTATTAAATACTTCAAAAACAGCTTTTACACTAGTAACTTTAACATCTGGTGACCACAATAAGTCAGAAACATATTTTTACGCTCTATTAGAGGTAAGTTTTTTTTCGATTTATTCATATTTTTAAACTGAGTAAATACAGTAGTATTTTATATGAAATCTTAAATATAAACTTATTGTTTTTTGAAGAAATATAGTTCTTTTCAATAAGGATAATAGAACATCTTAAAAATAAAGTTAACATTCTCTCATCAAAATACAAAAAAGCTAAAGAAAAATAAGTTTTAGCAATGAATTAATAATACATTTAAAAGAATAAATATTCCCTCTCTTTCTGCATTATATTGTTAATTATTTCAGTCCCAACTGTTTGGAAAATTTTAGAAGTTATAAAAAAATATAAGTATTTTTACATCTCTCATTTTCATATATATAAGGTCCTACGTAAAACATGGAGAAATTCTACCAGGAAAAAAGTTTTTTCTAAAACTTGCTTTCCACCATCTCCTTTGAAGTTATCCCTTTGGGATCTCACAAAGGGTAGCTAAAAAATCTGAGGCTACACTTAGTTTGTTCATGCTGTTCAAATTCCCTGAGCTGTGAGTTCACACCTTGCATATATCAATGCATAGCTGAATCATCTGACATATGGAATTTGCAAGAAATACAGCCAATATACTTAAAGTTGGAATTTTTATGTTCCCTATTATGAATTCCTGCATCTTAATAAAGTGATGTCTGCAGAGATTAAAAGTTTATGAAAAGTTTGTGTGATTTTTGTGTTTTTGAATATAAGCTGAAAATAGCACTTAATTAAATCCATATCTTCTAAACTGACTGCCATCACTGAGATATGTGATAATAAACATTTCTTAATATGAAAAAGAAAAAAAAGACTTAATATACAGTTATAGAGGTAACTTCTACACATCAGTGAAGGACAAAGAGAATATTCACAATTCACAACTACCTACCAAAGACTGTAATTTGTTCATTTTGCATCTTTATGTGAAATAATAAGCTTTCTCTCCAACAATGTGAAGATATATTTCACTAATCAGAGACTGACATTTATTTACACATTAACAATGAAATGGCACAACTAATAGAGTTAAATTGCTATCTTTATGACACTGTTGTTAATTTATGTGTGAAAACTACAGAGTATGAACATTGTACTGATCTGTTTAGATAATTTGACTTTAAGCTTTACATTACAATAATTATACTACATTCCCTGAAAGAAAATTGACAGAATATTTATTAGAGTAGCAGAATTAGTAGTGGGAACCCAAATTTGTAGTGTCCTGGGTATGTCTTGGAGTTTGAGGTATGTGGAGTATCTCTTCATTACCATTACTCTCAGGTCTACTCTGTTAGGGTCTCATCAATGGTTTAAATAGAACTGTTCAATCTTTTATGAGGGAATATTAATACAAAATTGAATTAGTATTACATAGAAATGCTTGAAACCATTTAACTGTGATCAAACAAATGAGCTCTGATTCATTTAAAAAACATTACCTACAATTTGCTAACAAGTCTTATGTATAAACAGGAATTGACATTGAATACTCCACAACCGTTGACATGCCATAAAACACAACCAAATTTGTATAACAAAAGTAATGGTTTTTCTGGTACAGATGCTAATTCTTTTATTACTTGGCTCAACTTTTTACAGTAACTAACTAACTGAATTAATTTGTATAAACCTATATTCACACATATTAATTTCTGTACTTGTAAAATCTGGAATAACCAAGTATGAAGATTTAGTGGTTTATTTTACTGCATACTTTTACTTGTCCTTTGTTGTTATTTACTAAGCTTTGCTTATCTAGCACACTTCATATTGCCTACAATACCTGCTGTTACAAAGAGATCACTCATCTAACTACTGAGCAGGCTCATCACTATTAAACTTTGGTGATCTGACTGGTACAAGTATTTTCAGCAACAGATAAAAGTACTTGATTGTATTTCTCTTACTTTTTGTTAGTTGATAGCATACGTTACTTTTGCTAAGATTAAAGAAAGAAGAAAAAATTTAACTCAAATCTAAATTAATAATTAAGAAGAGATAACTAAACAGTTTGATGTAGAGCAACCCAATTTGGTATGCATACTTATTGAATCCACAGGGAGGTTTTTATATAAAAATACTTTGTTCTTTATGGGGAAAGATGGCAATCATTGATATAGGCCCTCTAGAAATAAACAATACTCAATCATGCTATTGCTAGATGAAACTTATTTTACAGAATTTAAATTTCCAAATTCATTAGAAAACATAATAAAGGATAAGTTCTAGATGAGATTTTTACTCAAGGGATATGTATTGTTTCCTACGGTCATAGAAATAATGACCCAAGTGAGTTTCAATTAAAAAGAAAAATAATAGTCAAAATTAGAAATAATAATGACTGACAATATTCATCTAAAGTATAAATAAACTACGGGATTATAAACAGTTCAATGTTTCAAATGTCTATGCTTAGAGCATTAGTTAATTTTAATCCAGTTCTGCTTATTGTAAATCAAAGTTACATTGTCCCTTATTTTGCTGTATAAGGTATAAGGTAAACAATATGAATTATATTTGAGGTGTGATCAAATAGTATTGGGATAGAAGCTGAATTCATCAAAGCAGAAATGAACAATTAATGAAACTAATTTTTTTCAAAATGGTACCTGATGTTCAACATACTTATTCCAGAGAGTTTTCCATGGGTTAAAGCACTTGTGAAACTCATCTTTTTATATGATATGAAGCTGTACCATTATATTTAATGTCCTTCATGTCATCAAATTTTACCCTTGAGATGAATTTTCAGCATAGAAAACCAAAAAAAAGCCACACATAACTAGGTCTGGAGAATATGGATGGTATTGTACTTGCATAATCTTGTGTTTTGTTAAAAAACATTTTGCTCAAAAACTTTTGAAACAAGCTTCATAATTTTTTTCAAATTGACAGTGATTCATTAAAGATGTAGCATAATGACAACATTATATAAACTGCTGTGCCCACATCTTCATTTAAATCTTGCTGTTAGAATTGAGCTGAGCTTACATTGATTCTAAAAAAGATCTGTATAAATTTAATAAATTAGCAATAGTTATAAATTATAGAATTTAAATCTTCATTTAAATCCTGTTGTTAGAATTGAGCTGAACTTACATTGATTCTAAAAAAGATCTGTATATATTTAACAAATTAGAAATAGTTATAAATTATAGAATTTTAAAAAGATTTCTTTGGGGATAATTATATTTCAAGCATTGTATGATATTAAGAAAGTCTATGAATATATAAAAGTATTTTTTAAAGACTTTTACTCTAAAGCTTATTTATGTACATATTGAAAGACTATCTATGATTCCTATTATTGATATTATTATCATTATTATAATATATTAGGTGCATGAAATGTATTTTAAATTTTACAGAATTTTATTCCACAGAGTATTTCAAAAACACAAGTAAACATTATCTGTGAGACTCACTGCTGCTACTACTGCTATTAAATTGTTGTTGTTGTTGTTGTTATTGTAGTAGTAGTAGTATAAATATTATTCAGCAGTATATTTTGTTTCAGTGGTATACAAGTATTGAAATTCTGTCAATTTTTGTAACATAATTTTAAACTGGGTCTCAGATCTTAGGAATCTACACATAGAATTCAAGAAATGAAAGAAAATGAAACAATATATGGCTGTGCTGCCAAAAAATTGGTTTAAGCATTTTAAGAGTGGTGACTTATCTTTTGAAATAAAACTTTAAGTAGACAACCACCAGTTCTTGATTATGATACTTTGAAATACAAGGTATAGGAAAATCCTACAACCAATTTGAAAACTTTCAGTAGAGCTAGGATCAGCACTACTCTCTCAATGTTGTCCAAGGGAAGGTCAATGTGTTACTCAATTTGACATTGATATCATTTCAGGAGTTTCCAGAATGAGGTTGGATGCAATGTTTGAGTGCCTTAGAGACTCCAGCAAATTACAATGCCATACTGGTAGAGGCTTTGAATTCAGAGCTTTCCTTCTCAACCAGTTGCCTATACTAAGGTTAAAGAGATCAGTTTACTCTATTAAAACATAGCTGGGTGAGGAGAATAGATAGATTCATGCCTTTCTTTACAGCATTAGGGTAAAATTTTTAAATCCTAACAAATATCATTAAAAAATTAAAGTTTTGTAATGAATACTACCTCTATCCCATAAAAGTTGTTACATTTAGTGTATGAAATTTATATGCAAATAAAACAATTATTTTAAGACAGAGGTAGCATTTATTAAGATTTCGTTAGTCAGATACAAGGTCATTGATGTTTTGTAATAATCTACTTATATGTAAAACATAATGTAACTCACTACATATTTATTGGTCGAACCATTTAATTTCATCACAGAGTCATAAGAAATTCATCATGAGGCAATGTCAGCTATTTTTTAGCTTTTCAAAACACATCATAAACACAGACATATGCACACAAAACTTTTTGCAATGTATGTACTGCTTGGTTTCACTCCTGAGTAATAAAAATTCTGTTATGGTAATATTGTTTTTTTATATTTGTTGTATAATCAATCTTTGGAAAAAAAAGTTGGTAAATTTGAAGCTGTAGAAGTATGCTAAAATAATTATAATTTTATAAAATTATTATTTTTGAATTTTATAATTTTTTAGATTCTTATATCTTTGATATAATATAGATTGTAAAATCAAATAGTAGTACATATACTAAATTCAGAACCTGAGTAGAGTGCACAAGTAATACACTTTGATCTTTGTCAGAAATGCCAATCTGTACATGTATAATGGAAACTATGTTCTCATTATACATGTACAGAAATAATTTCAGTATTTCATAAAATACATTTCCTGTTGTCAAAAGTAGAAATTCTGATATTTCATTTGAATACATACATATTCAACAATGTTATATATTTTTTTATCTGTAATGTTTTCATACCTTACCCTGAGGAAAAGGTCATTGTGGGAATTCTTTTGAATAAAGTGAGATAAAAAATATCAATAAACATAGCTTGAGTTCTCTAAGCAAATATAATGTTCTTGCACTTCTTAAAACTTGGTCCATTATTAAGATACCTGATGACATATAAGGACATATATGGAGTGGAAAGATTGATTAATTACAAACCTGGATGACACTTTAGTTGGAATAAATTCATTAATTGCATTCACAAATAAAAGATAGATAAGATAGAACATAATATAAGAATGAATTAATAAATGTAGGTAGTTTTAGAGTTTATTGATTATTGTATAAGCATTATATAGAGAAAAAGATTAAGAAAAGAAAGTAGGAAAGAACAGAATAAAAAGATAAGTTAGAAGAAAAGAATACAAAAAGGTACGAAAACGATTGGAAAAAAAATAGTATTGGAAAAAGAATAATAACAGAATGAAATATGAGTTTGGTAATTGATGAGAGAAAAGAGATAGAAAGGAAAAATATGGCAAATAGAGAAGGAGGAAGACAGAAAGAAAGAAAGAAAGAAAGAAAGAAAGAAAGAAATGAAAGAACATGACAAATAGCAAATAGCTGAAGAGAATAAGAAAGAGAAAATATAGCAAATAGAAAAGAATATGAAGAGAGAATGAGAAAGCAGAGAGAAAAATGAGCTGATGGTGTATCTGATATTAGTATGACCATGATTAGCAAGACTGCTAGAATCGTTCCATGCAGCATTGTAATCAAAAATGTCAATCATATATAACATGCTTGGCTGAACACAAGCTTTATCTAAAGACTTGCATGAAAGACTAGACTTACGCAAGGTTATATATCATATAATTATGTATGGTATTACTCCCAAGAAAAGTCATTAATACTGACAATCTCTTCTCAAAACTTACCAAGTCTAACTTTAGTTATGTCACTGTATAATTTTATCCCTTTACATGCATTTTTATTCTTCACTATTTCTATATTGGTACCAAGGGAGAATACTTTTACATCTTTGCTTTCTCAGCATATTTGCAATGTCTACACTGACTGGGGTTTGGTTCAAGGAAGACAAGTTATAAGATCACATCTTAAATGTCAGTAGCTGACAAATGTCAGTAGCTGACATCTACTGTAAACAACTTTTCATTGTTATTTACAATTGAAAAGTTAAACTTCTTTTTTGATCAAATCTAAAATTTTCACTATATAATGTTCAAATAATATGATTAATATCTACCACCGAATTAAGTGTATTGACAAAAAAGAGATTATGTTGAAAAATAAATGTTTTTTTCTCATTAGGCTACTGACAACACTATATATATATATATATATATATATATATACATATATATATATATATATATTTCTTTCACATATATATATATATATATATATATATATTTTTCTTTCACTGTCCTCCTTCAGCAGGCTTGGAAGAAGGGTATTGTACCACAGGAATGGTGTCTGGCCGATGGTATTAGGATACCAAAAGAAATGCAGTCAAGAGGTATCACAAATTTTCACCCATTATCCCTCCTAAATGTAGAAGGAAAAATATTTTTTGAAGTTCTTGCTCGTTGTATGACAACCTTTCTGATGAACAATCATTATATAAATACATCTGTCCACAAGGCTGGGATACCTGGCTTCCCCAGATATCTGGAACATTCACAAATGATATGGAACTCAATACTCTCAGCTAAAAGGGACAAAATAGAACTACATGTGATCTGGCTTGATCTTGCCAATGCATACGGTTCAGTTCTGCACCACTTAATCCGAATGGCCCTCGAATTTTTCAACTTCCCTAGCAAGGTTGGGGAAATCATAATGAAATACTTCAATTCAGCTTTCATGAAATTTACCGTTAAAAACTATACCACCAAGTGGCAGGCACTTGAGATCGGCATCATGATGGGCTGTGTGATTTCCCCACTTCTTTTCATTCTGGCCATGGAACTCATTTTACAAGGTGCAGCAAATATGTCAAAATGAGTAATGAAAAATGAACATCTGACTCTTCCTCCTTCCAGAGCTTTTATGGACGACATCACCATTCTTGTCCCATCCCAAATCACTGCCAATGGTTTACTACAAAGGTATTATGACCTTTTCACATGGGTGAGAATGAAGGCTAAGCCAAAGAAAAGTCAAAGCCTATCGTTAGTCAGAGGATCTGTCCGGGAGATCCATTTCAAAATTGGGGGTGATAAGATCCCAACAGTCAAGGAGAAGCCGGTAAAGAGTCTTGAACGTCTTTATTCAATCCCACTGACTGATCGTTATAGGGGGTACAGAGGTCCAGAAAGTAGCCTTGAAGGGGCATAAATCAATTGATAAAACTTGTCTACCCGGAAAGATGAAGGCTTGGTGTTACCAACATGGTCTGCTATCCCGTCTTTTGTGGCCCTTACAGATCTACGCAATTGTGATATCTCATGTTGAACAGATCCAACAGTATAGCAACAAATACCAGCGTAAGTGGCTTGGAGTTCCTCCTTGTTTTTCGAAAGTGGGTTTATATAACAATTCTGGAAACCTACAGCTCCAAATATCCTCACTGGTAGAAGAATTCAAAATTGGGAAAGTACGCCTTCACATGCTGATGAAGGACTCAGCTGACGAGATCATTCGGAAGGCGTATCCAGAAATAAAATCAGGTACGAAGTGGTCGGCCATTAAGACCGCCCAGGAGGTGGAATGCAGCCTACGAATCAAAGACATCATAGGCGTCACTCAAACCAATTGAGCTGGGCTGGGTAGCACGAGCAAAAAGGTATTCTCCAAAGTGGACCCAAAAGGAAAAAGAGACATGGAGAGCAAAGAAATCAGGATGTTTGAGGAAGAGCAAAGAAAAGCCAGTGCTGTTACTCAGGCCAAACAATGTGCTTGGACAAAATGGAATAATATCGAACCAATTAAATTATCGTGGAAATCTTTAATTGCAATGGAACCACTGGCGATATCATTCCTTCTTCACTCTACTTATGATCTCTAACCAAATGCGACCAACCTAAAATTATGGGGATATACCAATTCAGACCTGTGCTTGTCATGTAAAAGTGATCGGGGTACTTTGCGCCACGTACTATCTGCATGTCCACAATTGCTTCAGATGTACATATGGCGACATAACAAGGTGTTAGAGTTATTAAGAGCACAATGTGAGACAGCAAACCAGCAATCTATAACAGCCAAGGAACCCATAATTCAGTTTTTCATGGAAGGTGAATGTCCTGTGAGGAAACAAAAAAATCCTAATATGAAGCTACTGAATGGAGCTAGTGACTGGAAAGTTTCAGTGGATCTCAAGACATCTCTACAATTTCCAGTTCACATTATTCAAACAGAAAAGCGGCTGGACATTGTAGCATGGTCCAATTCAAAGAAGAGTGTCCTCCTCATAGAATTGACTGTCCCTGGGAAGAAAACCGGGAGGAAGCACACGAGCGGAAGAAAAACCGCTACAAGACGCTGTGTGCCAACTGCGTGGAAAAGGGTTGGATATGCCATGTGATTCCTATTGAGGTTGGTTGTCATGGTTTTATAGGACACTCAGTCATTTAGTTTCTTTCAAAAATAGGAATCACTGGAAAGTTGCCTCAAATCGTCTTCAGACCACGGCGCAATATGCATCAAGTTGAATTTGGTCGAAAGCGAGAAGTTTTCAGCATGAAGGAAATACACGCAGAACCACTTTTCCCGTGTGATTATGTAAGAAACGGTTAATGTAAACATGTAATAACATTAACCGCCGAAAGTAAATAAGTTTTTTGTTTGTTTTTTTGTTTTTTTAATCACAAACTACACACTAAAAATGATAGTCCCTGCTCTTAATTGATCTGGCGTATATATAATTCTCTTAATACCCTGTCCGGTGGCAAAAGCTGCTTGGTAGCGCCAGGAGTGGCAGTACGCTCTTGAGCTACCGAAACTGTGTTATCACCCCTGGTTAACGGCTGATGAGGACAGGGTATCGTGCATGCTTTCACATGTTGTATGATGAAAAAAGAAAAATATATGTGTACATACTGCATAACTAATTATTAATGAGGTGACAATTTTCCATTTTGTTCAAAAACTACTAGTTGGAATTTAACAAAAGTTCACCAGAATGGTGGCAACAATTATATGTATGCACTGTATAAAAATTGTAAGGTTTTGCAAAAATACACAGAAACTATAGTCATTTACCAAGTTTACTTGAATTATAATTATTCCAAATTATTAGCAAGGGGTAATTAAAACTCATGTATACAAGAAAATGACACTTTAATTGTTTCATATTCAGATTATTATGGATACATGCGATAATCAACAAGTAAACAGAGTTCAAGAATGATAGTGGAGCTGGTTAATAAGAGATATGTGATTCTTTTATAAGGTGCCGGTCCACAGAACATGTCAATCTGATGTAATTCCACATGATACATTCACTATTGCTTGCCTTAAGTCCTCCTCGCTTCAAAACTGGTATCCATTCTTGCAAACAAGTTACTTCAGAATAGCTCACAAGTTTTCAATTGGGTTTATGTTTGGAAAATTGGCCAGCCAGTTTATCTTCTGAGGTCCATAGAAGCCTAATTGTTGCAGGTTCTTCATAGTTTTATGTGATACATGTGAGGGACCATCATCTTGCATTAATATGATGGGATCCTTGGCTTTTTAAACTAAGGTTCAAGGTGTTCTCTCAAGAAGGTTATATAAGCATCTGCAGTCATTTTAATACAGTCAGACACTTTCCACAGACCAACCATGATGTCTCCAATACTACCAGCCCAAATTATGATATCTTCTCCTCTTTGTTGGCATTTCAAGCATTGATGATGATTTTGTCTATTTACAACCCATTATTTGCTCCAACCGTTAGGGCCATCAAGGGTAATGTACTATTCCTCTGAGAAAAAAATTTTTTGAGAAGTCAACCTTCATTTTATCTTCTGCCCATTTCAGACAATTTTTTACGGGTATTTTTGTCAATATAGGCATTGTCACTGATCTCAATGACGTCCCAACCGTTTTCAGAAGATGACACCCAGTAGTTATGAACACAGTTATTTTGTCTAAAAAGCAATAGAGAACATTGGAAAACAACCCTTGAGGGACCCTTATCAGACCTCTTACATACTTTTCACAGTCTGATGATATCTTTAAATTATTTTAGATATTTCTAATGTTGAGATACCTTTTGCAAGTTCAGATGTTATAACAGACTTCTCAAAAGTGTACAAGTCACATTTGCCATACATAATTGCACAATGATGGAGTCACTCATTAATAATCTGGAAAACTGAATAGTTGTGTTACTCATGCAAATGGTTTACACTTACACAGAACCTAACACTTTTAACACAGCATATGCATATAAATGTTGCCATCATTCAGTGTAAATTTTGTTAAATCCCAACGATTAGTTTTAGGACAAAATTGTCACCTCATTAATAATTCATTACAGTGTGTGTGTGTGTGTGTGTGTGTGCATTTATAATTTAAATGTGTGTGTGTGTGTGTGTGTATATATACATATATATATATATATATATATATATATATATATATATAATTCATTACACACACATATATTCATTCATAGAAGCTGATAATAATTTTACTTTAAAGAGTGGATTCTTTTACTATCTTGATTATTACATATAACAATCATAAGACTTGATTACCAAAATTGATTATAATAATTATAGAAGCTGATAATTATCAACTATCAATTATCAAGGCACATAAATGCAATTATCGATTTTGCCAGATATAATAACTAAATATAATTATACAATTTTATTATAACTATAAATGATATTGGTAATTATAATCATTGCAGTTCATATAATCATTGTTGATGATTATAATTTTATTTGATAATTTAAACATTGTCATCAACTTTGATAACTAAAATAATCAACTTCAATAATTAACCTTGATAATAACAATTATCAAAATTGACAATCATGATAAAAAAATCTTATTAATTTAATTATCTAAGTTGATAATTACCATTATCATTTTTAATAACATTAACTATAAAAGTATATAATTATAATTATCAAAGCTGGTAATTATATTTATTGAAAATCATAATCATAATTTTACTTTCTCAAGAAAGGCCGCTTACACTAGTGAATTGTACTAACTCAATAGGAAAAGTTTCCTTAAATTTCAGAAAAATGACCAAAAGGATGATAACTTTAGACATATATTAAATGTATTGGTAATGTAACAGATGGAGTAGAAAATATACATAGGGTTTGCAATAGTTTTTCAACCTGGCTAAACAGTAAGTCAATTGGACACATTCATGTTTGATGCTCAAATCATGTATTAAATCTTGTAATTAGTAATGTAATTTGATCATCTTTTCCTGTGACTTCATTTTTATAGTTAACTAGAACTGCAGTAGTTTTTGAAGATTTCTGTAGATGAATGAATGTGAGGGATCAGACATGTAAAAAAAAAAATTTTTAAGCATTGCTTTGAAAATGAGTCAAGTACATTGGTGAGCAAATGATGTTGCACTAACCAAACTATACGATTCTTTAGAAAAAGGGTTGGTTGGTTTTATTGCATGTCAACCTTTGTTGTGTTATTTAATGTAGAAGTAATTTTTTATAGCCATCATATAGTTTCAAGTAACTAAGGATACTTATTTGTAAACAGTTATAGATTCAAGTACATATTCTTAATACTAGTGATTTATGCACAATTATACAACTTCAAGTAACTATACCTATTTGTTTGTTATATAGTATAAAGTATTCCCACCTAATCCAAATAATTTGCACACAGTTATATGGTTTCAAGTATTTCTATCTAAAACAAAATTTTTTTATACAGATCAAGCGGCTAACATGCTGGACTAAGACATTGTAGTAAATGAAAGTCATAGTCAAATCTTGTTATCCTTCTCACTTCTCTTTAAGTCAATATTTTTGATTTATTATCCTATCATCTAAAGTGTAGGTGACATAATGGTTATTGGAACAGAAAATGGAATTGGTGAGTTGTTCAAATTGTAGCCAAGGCTGTTTGCATTCACTTTGTACTAATGTCTCTAGAAAAGGCATGAATTCATTTCACTCTTCAGATAAATAACAGGGCTGATTGGGCACTTGAATCATGCTAGAGAGCAACTAGTCTTGAAGATCAACTCTGAATTCAAACAATGAAAACAATGGTAAACTATTCCATTATTTTTCCAAGAACACTCTTGGTAATACATGATTTATTGGGAAAGGAACCTGTGAGAGACCATGATCAGCTAAGTCCTAAAAGGACAAAGCACTTTTCATTCTATCTTATAGTAGACTGCTTTTTAAAAACTGCCTATTCTATGAAGCAGGCAAGAAAAAAATACAGAAATAAGCAATATTTTTACAACAAAGCGTTAAGTTATTAAAGTAGAGAACTGTGTATGGCTATCAGTGGAAGTTATGCTAGAATTATATAATGTGCACCAGGTGAAGATTTTCTGTCTTTTGAGAAGCTAATACAGCAGAATAATTTGCAGCTCTATTTTAGTGTAGTCTTAGAGAACTGGTACAGGGAGGGAGACAGGTGTTCTGAACTGATTGTATTATTTTTACTCAGATCATGCCACATTTCATTTTCTTTTACTACTTCTTCAAGTCTAAACAGCACAATGAACTTACGTATGTTTCACATTCACACATCGTAAACATTGCTTTACAGCTATTTTTATTTTGTTATCTTTATGTTTGAGGAGTATTTTTGTGCATCAACAACATGAAATATATGCAAGTTATTTCCTTTAATTTGAATAATAGAAATGAGATTGAATGAAAATAAATCTGCTGTATATGAGGTATTTCGCATAGCTCTTTATAATTCATGATAGCTTGAGTTGACATAGGTAGATCAATAAGTCTGTAATTTAATAATGAAAGGAAGCATATATTTTTTTTACAACAAATGTTCATTTTTTATAATCCTTCTATGAAGTGTCAATGGTAATTTATGCTGGGTAACAATCTGATTAGAACTAAAGTAGGAAATGATGACATGATGGATTTAAAACTTAAGGACATCTATCACTTATTTCTACAAAGATATTACAAATAAAAATGTCTGGAGAAAATGAACATTATAAAACTTTTGTGAAGAAATGAAAGTAATGAAACGTAAGGTTTTGTTTAATGAAGAACGTATTTATATACACAGAGAAATGCATTTGTAGGTAAATCAATGAATTTGTAGGCTAATAATGACCCCCTCCAAAAAAAAAAAAAAAAAAAAAAAAGAAACATTTATTTTGCACAAAAATATTTAATTCTTATCATAATCAGCTTCCTTGTCAATGCAATAAATTCAGTGCTGAATATCAATCACATAAGTTGAACATTATACAGATAAAAATGTGACTTATAAGTATGTGTCAGGCTATGGATTTATGATTTGGTATGGATTTAGGTTGGTACATCAATAAGTTTATTGCCTAATGATGAAAAAAAAAATTTATTTTACCCAACAAATACTTATTTTTTACATGATATCTTCTTCCTTGTTAACAACACTGAACCCAACTTTTTTCCATCAATCATATAGTTTGACAATCATACAGTGAAAATTTCCAGTTAAAATTTAGCTAACAACTGTGTCAAGATACAGTCTCATTGACTCACATGCATAGGAAATATTTTTTTGCCTGAAAAAAATTCAATTTATTTTTAAAGCAACATTTTTTGTCTATACAGCATTAGCCTCCTCTCAAATTCTTAAAAAATGTTCCCTATGTTATAAAATATAGTAAATGCATAACAATTGCAAATCAAATACAATTGTTATTTCTATTATCTCTTCTCCTTATTGTTCTGGGAAAATTTTTGTATGTAATTACATTCAATGTATTTCAGCCAGAAACATTTTTCCTATTGTATACATATTCATGTGAGTATATGCAACATTACACACAACACATACTTTCTTTTATCCAGTGGACCATTTTTACACATAATAAAATAAAGACTAAATGAATAATAAAACATGTTTAAAGATAAAACTAAAATATTAAAGATATTAGGGTGTATCAAAAACATTTTCATATTCTTTTACAAACCTTTCCTCATAAACTTATTTCAGGTATACATCTAAAGACTATCTATAACTATAATATTATTAATATCATCATATATATGTGTGTGTGTGTGTGTGTGTGTGTGTGTGTGTGTGTGTGTGTGTGTGTGTGTGTGTGTGTGTGTGTGTGTGAAGCTGCATGCAGGATTTTAAATGCAAAAGAAAATAAAACAATACTATCCAAAACTGATTAGATATCCACAACTAAGCATGGACAGAACACTCTACCACTGTGGATTGAATAAAGGGTTTAGTTTAAAATTCCCAGAATTTTATTGACTACAACAGATACCCAAAGAAAATTGGTAGGTTCAACATAGTGAATATAACAAGAATGATGGGAACTGCTATTTGAAGAATAGGTTCAGTTTGGTTTCTTTGTTTAATAGCATATTGGTTTATTCATGGTTTATTCAATGCCAAAGGTATCCTTGTACAAAAATAGCAGTGATACTATTCAACCCATAGATGGGGGTATAAGAGGGTTCATACCTTTCCCAAGGGTATTAGTCCAAAAGTGAACATAATAGTGCGACTGGAGTTCAAACTTGATTACTTTGTGTCTGCAGTCAAGCATTTTAGTCATTACACCACTGAGTCCCCACCCTGTTTGAATAATAATGATTCCTCATTTGAGAAATTCAGGCAAACATGTTATGGGGTTGATGTAAACATTGAAATATTTGAAAAAAATTAATTCCACTTTCTGGTTAATCAGATAATGATTACCTGAGTCATTTTCAAAGTTACTTTCATTGTTTGATATTTATATGCTGGATAAGATTTTAAAAGATTAATAATTTTTCCAAGATGAACTAGTGTTATGACTTGAATAAAAATTTTTTGGCAACAACAAATACAGTTGCTTTGATTTATGAGCAAATGCTGGTTTCTATTAAAGTTAAACAGCAATGAAACAACACAGTACTTAGATGGGTGACCATTTAGCAACAGTAGTCTAAGGTCTGTTTGTCTGATGAGGCAAAGCTTAGTAAATAATTAATATGATAGCTTAAAATACAGAAATATAAATACTCTTCAAGTTGGTTTTTTGAAGAGTTACCTCTTATTAGATTTATCTATAAAATTAAGATTCTCGCTTTAAACCTTACAAATTCTAATTTGACATTCTAATAACTGAGCTATAGATTACTTTTTTTTTAAAATCTAAGATTTGTTGATATTAATTTAACAATATAATAAACTGAGCTTGTTTACTGCTGTTTATTAATTCAATAGTGTCAGCTGCAACAAGAATAGGTGGAGAGGGAAAAGAATGGAGATTGGGTGGATAGCGATGTCCGTGGGTGGCTGATTGCTGTTGAAAGTAATTTGTTTATATGCATGATTTTCCTTTCATTTTTTAAAGTCAGCATCAAATTAGTAATAAATAGCTCTAAAAATTTCATGCTGCTTCCTATTTCTATGTGTGTGTTCTTTGACATGCAAGGGAAATTTTAAATCTAAAAAATTGGTTTGGCATACAGAAGCTAGGATTACCATAAACATCATATGGTGTTGTCACTGATGCATCTAATTCTTCCCCAGGAAGATCATGGATGTTTATTTGCGTTAGATGTCAGAAGCAATTTGCTCAGTGACGTTCAGGCTCAGCTGCATTAATATATCCCTGATAATGCATTGGGTAAAATATATAGACTTTTATATCTGGCTTATCTATATAAAGTGTGGAGCAGAACTAAGAGGACAGAATTTGTTATGTTGTTATAGACTTACTATTACTTCTGCCTCAAACCCTGTAGATTAATATAAATTAACTTAATATTTTCTATTAGATTGGTACCTGTTAAAAATTATGGGTTTATTGATACATGGACTGGTATTTCGATCTCAAATCTTAGTATTTGCTTGCCATTCCTAGGATCAAAGTATCTGCTTCTCGGCCTTTTGGCTGGGCCGTCTGGCATTCGTGCCGGGTGGGCAATCGAAACCAAGAGCAGACTCGGGGCCGAATAGGCCGCCAGCTTCGGCTGGGCAACCTTCGGGTGGGCGAGCTGCTTTTCAGACCCCTTGTATAGCACTAGACCTCACGGTCTAGTTCAAGCTATATGCGGGCATACGTGCCCGGACCTAGATTTAGGTCCATGATACGGCTTGACTCATTAGGTCCACATTGCACTTAGTGGGTCAATGACTAGCAGGGTTCGAGTCTCGGCTCGTTCCTGACCTTCCCCTCCCCTTTATCCCCACTTTAATTGGCCTTCAAGCTTTTGACCTTGTGCCAAGTCCTGTCTGGTGGGAGGCAGTGATAAATATTATCCATTCTTGGACTTCTGGTTTGGATTAGAATGCAGTATCTGTGCATTCTGTAAAAGGTACTAAATACACACAAACATATATGATAAGATTATATATGCATACTGCAAAAAAAAAACAACAAACAAAACAAACAAACAAGAAAGAAGAGAAACAACTGCTCTATAGCCAACAAAATCCTTATCTTATCAAGTAAATAGAGAGAAAATAAGAATGCAAATAAAAGATGTTGCATAAAATATGCTCAATGCTCTTACAGCAGAGTGGGTCTAAAACCTAAAATATCAAGATTACATTCTCGTTTCATTTGGAGTACTCAATTGTCATGCAGAAAGGAAAAAAGTGGCTAATCAATTATAATTTAAGGGATGAGAATTTTATGTGACATGGTGTTCATGCATGTAACACACACAAAAATATTGTTATCATTTATTGATTTTTATAATTTGAACAGACTAAAACATATAAGAATATTGGGAAAATACATCTTAAGGTAAATCAGGTGGTAAGCGGTACAAAAGAAATTTGTTAATGTCTGCACTTAGAAATAATTCCCTGTTTTGTTCAGCATTTTATTATGTCCAGTGTATTCAAGAATGCCTAATTTTTCTTTCAGAAATAATCTGCATTTGTTAAAACCTCCTCTATATGCAAGGGCTTGTTTTAGAATATCCTATTTTATCAAAGGTGGTTTATCTGTTTCATATTTATTTGCCATATATATTTTGATAATGTAGTGGGGTTAGGGTCAGTAATACTGTACTTTTTTACTGTTGAAGCAAAGGTGATAATACATTCTATTTTTCTAATTTAATTCTGTAGCACAGATGTATAAAGTGTACTTAGTGTAACTGTTATCACCATAGGAAATGGAATTAGCAGCCTGATTTTAAATCTTGAACACAGCTGTCTGCATTTTTCTTCATGCTAATGCCTTTCAGAAAGGCATGAGTCCATCTATACAAACACCAAACTATGAGTAAATAGTAGGGAAGATTGGGTTATTTAGTTTCGGTTAGGCAATCATTTTAGGAGAATTAAAATCTCTGAATTCAATACAGCTTTATTCTACTTCAAAACTGACCCTGTTTCAGATCCTACCTGTTGGGGAAGAGTTGGTTAGATATGTACTTTGTGTTTAAAAACAAATTTGATCAAAAGAGTTTTACTTCTTGAAGGTCTCAAAAACTTGTTTTTATGAAAAGTACTAAAAAATATTTGTACAAAAGTCAAATCAAAAGAGTTAAAGTAATTTCAAAATTTCCCCTCTCCCATAATTATCAGCTCAAATTGGCTTTCACAGATCATAACCCCCTTGGTCATTGTCACTAGCCATTAATAAACATCACTGTTGCAACTTATTTGTGCAAAAAAAATTAACATCTTTTAAATGTAAGAATCCTATAGAAATGCAATTTGAGAGACTGTGGTGGTTTACTTAACTTTAATTTGCTCCATCATAGCTAAACTATATTTAACATTAACTATTTTGC
>CAUZXS010004331.1:0-65000 GCA_963585895.1 Sepioteuthis lessoniana | reverse complement strand
CCAAAAAACTGTCACAGCCATAATGATGCTTTATAAAAACATGACAGTAAAAGTTGGCTCACCAGATGGAGACACAGACTTCTTTGACATTATTGTTGGTGTTCTTCAAGGGGATAAATCAGTTCCATATCTGTTCATAATCTGCAAAGACTACGTACTTCAAACATCAATAGATCTAATGAAAGAAAATGGCTTTACAGTAAAAAAGCAAGAAGTAGACAATACCTTGCAGAAACTATTATTATGCAGATGATATAGAGTTTCTTACCAAAGCTGACTCCCTGCTGCATAGTCTGGAACAGGCAGCAAGTGGCACTGGCCTCCATTTGAATGCAGATAAAATGGAGTACATGTGTTTTAATCAAAAAGGAGACAGCTCTACTTTAAATGGTGGTTCTCTGAAATCAGTGGACAAATTCACATACATCGGAAGCAGCATCTCATCTCCTGAAAAGGACATCAATATGCAACTAGAGAAGGCATGGACTACTGCTGACATTTTATCCATCATATGGAAGTCAGACTAACTCAATAAAATAAAACATAATTTCTTCCAAGCAGCAATTGTGTCAATTCTACTATCTGGACACACCACATGGATGCTGACAAAACATATAGAGAAAAAGCTAGATGGGAACAGCACAAGAATGCTAGGAACTATATTGAACAAATTCTGGAAACAACATCTCACAAAACAGCAGCTGTATGGCCATCAACCTTCCATCTCTAAAACCATCCAAATAAGATGAAAAGACATGCAGAACACAGCTGGAGAAGTAAGGATGGACTTATAAACAACTTTCTCCAATGGACCCCTCCATACAGATTTGCAAGTGTTGGATGACTGACTATAACTTATTTACAACAGTTCTGTATGGACACAGGATGTAGTCTAGAAGGTCTGTTGGAAATGATAGATGATAGAGATGAATGGTAAGAGAGAGTTAGGGAAATCTATGCTAGCAACATGACATGATGATGATGATGACATGTAAACCTGCTCCAATTTGTAATTTACTCTTTATTTATAATTTATTGTTAATTTACAGCATTAAGACATTTATTTCTTTTCAAAGCTAAGCATCTTTGCAGAGAGCAAATCCTTTTTACCTCGTGCAGCATTGTGACACTGTTAACTGAGTAGGACACGGACTGTTGCATCAATCTTGACAAAAGAATGAACAGCCTCAGGATATAATGAGAGGGAAAAATTTTGATCTGAGTTAATGGAAGGCTGACTCCAGTGCATTTATGAGTCTATGCCGATTTCTTGTTTAGAGAATAATGAACTTATATTCAGAGAACACAGGAGAGAGCTACGTCCTTGACATGAAGGAGGTTGACTGCTGAGACATTTTACCACATGAAATTCAAATAGAAAATGTCAGTATTACATGAATTCTGTCCTCTGTTTCCAGCAAGACAAGTGGAACAATAGAAGCCAGATAGAAAAGAGACTAATAAGGGTCAAATGAAAAATATTTTCTCTAAGCTCAGTTTCTGTTCTATTTTATAATCTTTATAAAAATCAAATGGCTAAGGATACAATCTCTATTTGGAATTTTGAAAATTAATTAAAAAATATCAGTAATAACTTGAGAAAAATAAATCAGTACCCACTTAGTAAAACGGATACCTCTTTAGGTAGTATTATAATGATATCAATATGTATCCTTTGAATTTCCCAAATGATGTACTGAGATTAGTGTCCTCATCTTGTTTGTTATTATAGTCCCACCCAGCCTAATTTAGATGTCATAGTCAGTAACCTTCTGGAAATTTTTGATTTTCCTGTAGTTTTGTTCTTCCTTTTTAAGTCAAACTGGTCATCATTCCTACATTGAAATTGATATAAAAAAAACGACAACATGAAACAATATATCGTTTTTTTTTCTAAAAAGAAACATGAAAACTTATTTATTCAGCTGGCTTCATGGGGTCTTCATCATAGTTCTTATTGTTGACTTACAATTATTTTTTTATGTGTCAAGAACCAAAGAAAATAGTTTATATATATATATATATATATATATATATGTATGTATGTATGTATGTATGTATGTGTTTGTCTTAATTTCTTCCCAGCTTCTCTCTTAATAAACAAAAGGTTAGAGCTGGAACATACTTCATGCAGCTCCTTATGGCTTTCTGTATTATCTTCATTTCATGATTTTACCAGTATAATAACTTTTTATTAAAATTTTCTTTTTTTCATTTCATTCTCACTCATATTTTCTCTTAATTTACATTTAGTCTATATAGATTTTACTTGAAGATAATTTTATTTTGGTGTATTTTGTAATTATTATATTTGTTAAATTTTTTTTAATAAGTTGGTTAGTTGGTTGGTTGTTTTGTTTTATGCCATATCAACACTTTTCAGATTATTTAATGCCAAATCAAGTCATTTTGATAAAAAATTTGTTTAAGTATGGTTTGGTTTGGTTTGGTTTGATTTTATGGCATCTCAACCATTGTAGATTATTTAATACCAAATCCATTTTTATACATAAAACAGTTCTATTTCAAACAATTCAGTTTAGCATAATTAGACAGTTTAAATGTCAAAAACAGTTCTGTTTCAAACAATTCAGTTTAGTCAACAAAGTCAAATGGTTCCCGGTATTGCTATATATCACTAACAATTCAATTAAACATCAGTCATTTGTTTACACACAGTTAAATGTAAAAGCAGTTGTATTTTAAACAATTCAGTTTACCATAGGTACACAGTTTAAATGTCAAAACAGTTCTATTAAAAACGATTCAGTTTAGCATAAGCATACTGTTGAGATCTATTTGACCCACAGATAGGACCCTATCAGGTGCTACCACTCAAAGCCAGAGTGGACGTAGGAGCAATAGCAATGGAGGGGTACTCCACATTTGTCAAAGCTCCAGCATTACTGGAGTCTCACCATCAGATTGTTTAGTGTCATATCCAATACACCCATTGGGGGAATCTTACATGTCTGCAGAGATGCTGTCGGTGTATTCTACAACCCCAGCTGAGTGAGCCATTTTTCTTGGTGGTGTGATTTGATGAGCAATATGTCATAAAGCAGCGCAAAACAATTGTCCATACATGTTTTAGAATTTCAGTCTTCATTTACTGTATAAGTACTTGTAATAAGTATCCAATCTAACTGATAATTTTGATATAGCTTAATATAATTTCAAACCAAACTTTTTTTCATAGAGATTTTAATTTGATCACATTGGTCATATTTTTGTCTTTTGAGATATTAGTGAAAGAACTAATGGAAATAATTGAAGAATATTTTTATAGCGTAGAAAAGGTCTCTACATTAACTTTTTATGTTCCAGAAGAATCATGTTTTGTGTGTAACAAACTATATATTATAATGATCTGATATTTGTGAATATATCAAAACACAGTAAAAATGGTACATTGTAGTGAAAATTTTGTTAGAGCAATAGTCTTAAAATGTTCTAAAGCAATTTGCATATTAATAATGTGGGATTTTTGTACACACTCATCCAGATCATTATAATTTCTCTAGGGAGATAACCATTAAAGGACAAATATAAAGTACTTCCCTTTATTTTTTGATGAATTTGCAATTGAATATAAATTTAATAAATGTAATTCAACATTAAGCTTAATAGTTACTGATAGTTGAAAAGGATGTTGGTCTAATTTCAAATACATTTACTTTTTACTAAATTTTGGAGTAAAAATATTTAGGAAATCTAAAATGTATTATATTTTGTATATTGTGATATCCTTTATTACTTTGATTAAAATAGTAATTTCAATGAAATTCTGTTGGTATCAACATTTCATCCATTGTTATAAAGCTAAACAAATAAAATCTGGCAAGCAAACAAAACCAAGAGATTTTCATGCAATGAGTCAATCCAGATGAGAAATTATTTACCAAAGGCAAAAAAAGATGAGAGAGAGAGAGAGAGAGAGAGAGAGAGAGAGAGAGAGAGAGAGAGAGAGCTATCTAGATCTACTTGACCCAATTACACCTTTCCAAATCTTACACAGTCATAATACCCATTTGTTATTGAATGAAATACTATATTCTGGGAATAGAAGTTGTAGCTTTTCTTCAGGTTTCATTGAAAATAAACTTTAGTAAAATAGTCTTTTTAGCATAAAACCCTGTAGGTATGAACATTTCTAATGATAGTAATACATAACTGCTATGCAAAATTGCAAGAAATGACCTGCACTGCACAGGTATACTGATTGGCTTTATAAGTAGCTAGAGTATTAAAGAATATATATTAGATTATTGAATTTCAATGGATACTGAAGAAGGGATATTGCCAAACCCAGTATTTCTTTGTGCATAAATGCAATAACAAAGATGGCTTTTGTTCTACCTTGAGGTAAAATTGTGAAACTGTAGGAGATGATTGCAGTAAGATAGTTGGAAATGTGGTAAAGTTCTTTTCTTCTCATCTTTACCAATTTTTCTTTACTGTAAGAGGCAAATATTCACTGAATATACTTTTATAATTTCAGTGGAAATGTACATAAATTTAACTCATGTCTTTACAGTGTGACTTCAGCATCTGACAAATTCCCAACTGAGGTTTCACTTATACTTAATTGACTCGGTCAACATAATTTTTTCATTCAAAACTTTTATTAAACTAAAACTACTTGCGTATTCAATAATTACTGAGACTGGCTTCATAATATTCTTTCAAGTTGTCACTGACTTATTTATATATCTTCATATCAACATCTGTACTTTATTATAGAAATTGCACTTATTCCAGTAAATTTTTAATTGGTCTAAGCACTTTAGAAACTTCTCTTTTAATATGGTATGAAATATTTCTTTTAATGTCTTTCTCATCCTCAAATCTTACACATGAAATTAATTTTCAGTTTAGGAAACAAAAAATGTTGCAGGTCTGGTGAGTATGGAGGGTGCTAGATTTGCACAATTCTGTATTTTGCCAAAAACATTTTGTTGAAAAAGTATTAAGACAAAGTATCTTTATTTTTTCAAATTGGCACTGAGTTTTCAAGACATTATCACTTTATTATACAAGTTATTCATCTGTGTACATACCTTCACTAAATTTTAGGTCTTAAAATTAAACAAAAAAATTAAAGTTTCAGTCTTGATACTTATTGATCTCAACTCATATAATTCAATCTTAAATCTATGTGATTACTGGAGAAGTATTGGTTTAAGAGAATTGACTAGGACAGAATTTTTTTTAGCAATAAAGTTGTCAATCTCTGGAATAGTTGACCAGATTATATGGTTCTCTCACCTGATAGTGATACTTTTAACACGCATTATGATAGTTATTGTAACACCACAAGTGATCAATGATACTAAAATGTAAGTTAACTAGAATTGTTTTGGATATATATCCAATCCAATTCTAGTTGACACACACACACACACATATATATATTGTATACATATTTTGCTCTAATGAATGTATTATGTACAAGGTATTATCATCTTGAAAAATAAATATTTAATGAGTAATATAAATACTTTTTTCATCATGACAATGGAATTATTGATATACCTACATAAAAAATTAAGATATTAGCATTATATATTGAGTACTTGTTCAAAGCGCTTTTAGTGGTCCAAGTATGAGGAATATTGGTATTCTTTTTAACTTTATTCTATAATTGTCTATTAGCATTTTCCATCCTTTATCATATAATTTTTTTCAAAATCTGTTCTGATATGTAGTTTTATTTATCTATACTACTATGTCAAAGTTTATGCATTCATGTGTGCATCTGTCTAAAGCTCATGGCCAAATTGAAAGTCCCAATGACTTGACTTTTTGCATGAATCTCAACTTGAATTCAGGTTTCAAAATAAACTATGAGAAGTTTACTAATAAAATCATTTTTATGTCACTGGAAGTTATTAGATGTCAAAACATGCCATTTCTGGGCAAATGGAATGGAACAGACAGTTTAATATGAAATTCAAAAATGTTTTATGATATCAAATTTTAGGATAAACAAGCTTAGATCCATATTTTCACATAACAAGTTATATATTGGATATTTATGAATAAGTCATGAAGAAGGACCCTAACATATTTGCAAAAGATGGAAGAATAAGGAATATTATATTCAAAGAGGCGCTCAAAAACTAATTTGAATTTTTCTTTAAGTTTAAAACTGTTTTAGTAATGAATTTAAGTCACGTTTATATTTCTGTATCCAAAAATTCTTACAAAAATGTATATCCAAATTATTTCATTAAAATATTTTGCCTCATAACTTTTTCTCCAAGCAATGCCATAACTTGTGCTAGTAACTAAAATCTGTAATCATTCTTCAGTTATTAACTGTTTTAGGATAACTCTAAATTATATAAACATAAAATTGGCCATTGGTGTAGGAATGTTAGTTTAGTATAACCACTTTCTAATTTGACTCTCAGAACTTTTTGGATTTCATAACTCATCCATAACTGACAAAACAGATAAGGATTCTTTAATGATATATTTATCCAACTGTTAGAGTACACATTATAAATGATGGAATTATTCACATATGGATTGACACTCCTGCTTGTCTTTGGGTTCAAGATGGTAACATCTGTTTATAGTTGAGGATGCAGGAACATTGGTTGACTAAAATCCTTTCAAATCACTGGAGTAAGCAGGGAAAAAAAAGTATATGAAGAAGAGAGCAAAGAGAGAATAAATTGGGAGGGAAGAGAAATGGAAAAAGAGAAAGAACACAAAATGATGCAGAGAAGGAAGAGGAGTGAAATGTATGAATCTTTAGTGAGAGAAAAATGAAGAAATAAGTGTGTGAGAGAAAGATAGAGTGAGTAAGATTAAGTAGTGTGGGCTACTTATTTATTATTGATAAAAAATGTTAAAAATATCTTTGAATTTCTATGTGATCTTTGTTTTTAGACATTCACGGTTGATCAAATAATGTCCCATGCTATTATAACAAATAACAATAGTATTTCTCATTACTTTGTGATAGATAAGTCATATTGAATTTTATTTATAAGATAGGTAGTTTCAAGTCAACAGCACTACATTCTAGTCAGCATTGGTTGAAATAAAAAAAAATTTGAAAATCAAACAACATTGCTCATGTACAATCTGCTTATGTATATATGTTTGATTGGTTGAACCCAAAGAAAAATGAATTGCAAGCTGAGGGACATAATAGTCTGATTTAAAATCCATTTATCTATTGATGTATCTATATCCCTAAAGTATTCAAAATTTTAAAAGATTGTAATTGATCACTAAAAGAATTTGCAGAAAAATGTTAAAGGCCATAATCAGCAGGAAAGCTTTTGGATTGAGTGAATATGGATTCAGTGTCATAAGAGTAACATAAAATGATATAAACATGAAGATTAACAGAGAGAGAATGTGAGGCTTTTCGTCATATTACACTGGGGAATATATCTAATAAATTTAGCATAGTCTTAGACTAGGCCAAAACTTGAGAGTATTTAGTGAGTTTTGAACTTGTAATAGTAATAATGATCTATGAGATTAGCTTGCTACCCACTGCCCTACAGACAGACATAAACACACATATATATAAGTAAATTATAGTCTGATAGGGCATGCTTTATAAAGAAAAGTTGCTTAATAAGACCAATTGTGGAAGAGTAGAATCAATCTTTAAAATCAGATTTTACTTTTTATACAAATCTGTTTAAAAAAAAAAAAAAAAAAATATATATATATATATATATATATATATATATATATATATATATATATAAAAGAGGTTAATGGTTCTTGCTAGCTCACTTGGTGAGTTAATGGAGGACAAAATGTTGCAGTATTGTTGTATATATATATATATATATATGCATATTATATTACATGGTACTGTCTATGACCCTGGGTTTCATGTAATCAGCAATCGTTGGACAGAGTGAAGGGCTTAAAAAAAAAACCAATTAATATGGTTAATTTTTGTTTGAAAAGTGGGGGTTATTTGTGTGTGTGCCTAAGTTTGTGTGTTATTGAATGTTAGTATGTTTGCGTATGTGCTGTTGCTCATATGTACATATGGTTGTGATAGGATATATATATATCTTATCACAACCATTATTTGTGTCCATTGCAATTAGAAGGTCTTCATGACATGGGGAGTAGTGGACCTTATCCTACCACACTGGCTCATGAAGGGGCTTTGAATTCAGAGCAGCCCTTCACCTAGGTTGGTTGCCCTACCAAAGCTAATGAACTTGGCTTGCTAATTCCATTTTTGTGCTGATTATCATTACACCACCTGACCATCTATTTATCTTAAATCTTAGAATATAATTTTTTTCATCCCTTATATATATTAGAATGACTTATACACTAGTTTATTAATTTCTAAGATTGATAAAGAATACCATTTACTCTGAAAATACCAACACTTTCTTTTAGGTCATATTGACTGGTATTTCCTATGGATTCTCCCTCTTTGATATCTCCATAAAATTTAAGAAAACCTGTCTCTTTGTGAGAGGCTATTTCAGCCCAACATGCTGCAAAGTAGAAAGAATTGTTCTTTCAAGATTCATTTCTTGAAAAAATGAAAAAAAAACACTATTTTGTATTTTTGAATTCTAGTATGTGGATGAATGCATCACAAATTTTACAAAGATATTCACCATATTGTTTTGATTTTTAAAAAATGACTATAATCATTTAGTATTTAATAGCAAATGATTTCAGTTTGAAATATAAGAATAAAGGAAAAGAACTCAGAATAAATATTGTATCAAAATATAGTACATAGTAAATTCCTTGATACACTGTATGCATCACAAATGTTTTTATAATTTTAAAAATATTATCATGATGTGCAATAGATAATAGATCACATTAAAAAAATAGTGAAATATTTTTTCTAAGAAGCAATTGAATTATTACAGTATTATAGGAGCATTGATATCAATAATTCATATTATAATTATTTGCAAATGATAAGTATTGTTAAGCTTGATAATTATAATTAATTAAAATATTCTCACTGTTATGTCACTCTTGCAGAAAGAGTGTAAACAGGTCATCAGAAATAAAATCTACAATTAGCAGTTAATAGGCCTGGGGTTATTTCCCTTGAACAGACTTTTTGTGTCAGTTTATGATTAATTAGAAATTACTTGGAAACCAGTGGCTCATTTAGAAATTACCTCATTCTAATGATATTACATTACATTGTTTTTGTTGTGATATGAAACAAATAAACAGAAATCAGATCATTATTATAGTAATGAGTAAAATGTCTTCTGCAACATAGGGATGAACTGAGAAACTGCACAGGACTGCGATTAGTTATAACAATTATTAAAATACTCTAAATATGAAGTCATGAAATCTCAGTATATCATATTTTTATTTTGGGATCATAGAGAAAAAAAAAGAGATCTTTTCATGTGACTTTTTTAAAAAGAAAAATGATAAAGTTTTTGGATTTAATTTAACTATCAAGCCAATTAGAAATCATCCAAAAGATGTTGTAGTTATTTTTTATTAGATATAAAATAATATTTTTGCATCATATCTGAATGATTTGGGTATCAGAAGTTTTATTTGTAAAAGATGATATATTCTCAATTATTTTTGAGTGTGTATGCCTATTTACTGGACAAAAAAAAAAAAGAAATTTTTATTAAAAAAATAAAAATAGAAAATTGGCCATTGATATGAAGAAGAAAGAATGATCAGAAGAAATGAGGATAAGCAATTTATTCATTTTCAAATGATGCATACATAAAAGAAAATCCTAAATCATTAATTTGTGTTGGTTGGACATATTTTTGTTTAACATTTTGCAAGAAATTATCATAAAGGTTGTTTCACATAAAGCCAACCATTGAAAATTTTATTAGTATTTTTGTAAAATAATTTTATCAGAAAAATGAACCATAAAAAATGGAATTGTATTATAAACCATACTTGGGAATTAATTTTTAAATTAAAAATTGAATCATAAACCTTCAGACTCCTTATCTTCAACTTAAGGGAATTGGGTAATCACTGCAAAATGTAGCTAATAAAAAAAATAACTATGACAACTATTTCATAACATTATTTACATATGAAACCTTTGTAATCTTGTAAGGTAAACAAATTGTAGGCATTTACAGTTAATATATTCAATGATTTTTTGCAGGAAACTTTTTCACAAACTTAATATATAGATTAATATACATCTGTTATTAACACAAAATATATCAGCAAAAAATCCTACAAAGTTACTTAAGATCAACAGGGGCACAGCTAAAAATTTGGAAGCTAGAAGAAATTGTATGGTTTCAGGAGAATCCTCTTCCAACATGAGATTTGTTATTATACAATGACAGTAAAAATTCAGTAGGTAAACTATTATCTATAAAACTTTTGAGGTTCCTCTTCCATTAGAGGTCTGGGGAGTTCAAATAGTTCTCCCAATCAGTTACATTTTTGAAAATATTTACATATATCTTTAAACCTAGATATTTGTTCCTATTTGCATATATGTACATTTGTATTCATTTTCAAACTAATATCGAAATATACTGAAAGTATACACTGATAAACACATGTTCATTTGCACAAATATGAATTGTTAAAAAGTTTGACCTGATCTGGCATAAATCTAAATGGGTAGAAAAGTTTGTTTTTTTCTAATCTTCCAAGTAGAGAAGACTTGCTTGTCAGCCTTGAAAATCAGCATTTAAAATTCTAGCATTTTCTCCAAGCTTGAAAACACTGACCATTAGTTCCTGTGAGGAGAAACAATTTAAGCCATGCAGCAAGTCTTTCGTATAAATATGCTTAAAAATATACAGTATAATCTATATATAAGAATAACTCCTACTAATTTTTTTTTTATAAAAAATTAATTTTCTTCAAAAACCAATGATACCAAGTCAAGTCATACCAAGACTCAAAAAATGGTACTTGATGCCGCCTTGCTTAGCACTCAGCATAATAAGGTAAGGATCAAGGGTAAAGTGGAGCAATCCAGGGAATGGAGTTACACCCTTCCCTACATCTTGATGTAGTAGCTATTGAAAAGGGAGCCTTCAGGTCACTCTCGACTACGGTCACCAACTTAACTTTAGACAAAAATTCATTTTTTATAAAAAATTGTTAGGGTGTTCTTATATATGGACAATACTGTATAATCCTCAGGTACTACTACTGTCTTTCTACAATGATGGATTTGACATTGAACAGCCCATAAAGGTTGAAATGCCATTAAACAAAGAAAGCAAACCAATACTGTATATTCATATTTTCATACAGATGTGTTCAACTATATAAGTATAAAAAAATAAGTACATATCTCCATCAGTATTTATATCTAAATATGTTTCTATTTTTATTATGTTAATATTGCAAATGCACTTCCTTCAATAATTTTTACTTTTATAAAATCTTTTTAAGATTATGAAAAATGTAAAAAAAAAAAAAACACCGACAGAATTGGCTTTTGAAGTTTTGCCTTTTTTATATTTTGTTCTGAAATTTCTAAATGCTATCTAAATCATTCAAAAAAAGTTTATTTGTAATATGAGGTATGAAGAAAAAAGGAAGGTCGGCACAAATGAGAACATTAAGTATATAACTACATATAAAGACAAACTCTTACAGACATAAAGATTTAGACACAGAAAAATACAATACACTGTAACATCAAGGTTTATGCACACAAATAAATATTCAGAAAAGCTTAAAATGTTCTGAATATTTTTGTGAAACATTTGTCCTAATCCAAAAAAAAAATATTTTGCAAAACTTATTTATAAAACAATTTTTTCTATCTCTCAAATAAACAAAAGATCAGAGAATGTTCCATTAAATGCCTATAAGTGATTTAAAGATTAAGCTAAAACATGTAAAGATAAGTAAATAAACCTGAAGAAATAGTAATCATTGGGAAGTTGTAGCAAAGGAACAGAGATTAACATCGCTACAGGTTAAAATATTCTAAGGCATTAAAGATTAACATATGTCAAAAGGTCTTCAGTCTAAAAATGGCCAACAGCTGAATGTTACCATATAGCTACTACACATGTTTCACTGTATATTTGAATGTTTTGAAATTTTTAGAGTGTTTAAGATCCTGGTTGGACCAGTAGAAACATTTATTACTGCAGAAAATAATTATATATATACATATATAGAGAGAGAGATAGATATAGATAGATAAGAGTTTAAAGACCAAAAAAAAGAACAAAATTGTATCATCATATGATATGAGTTAAAATCTAAATAATTTAGAAATTTATTAAAAATGAGAAAGTTGAAAACCAAAAGAATAAAGCATAAAATTAAATATCTTACAGAAACTGAAATAATCAACTCTCTCTCTCTCTCTCTCTCTCTCTCTCTCTCTCTCTCTCTCTCTCTCTCTCTCTCTCTCTATTTATATATATTTACTAAAATTCTCACAATATGTATATAACTCTAACCCAGCAAAAACATGATAACATTTTTATTAGAGCTATACACTGATTAAAATGCACTAACTTAGAAAAAACAAGACAAAATAATTTAAATTCATAATACATTTCTTTTCAACACTATGTTATCATAGAATTGGTATTTAACTCCTTTCTAAGCAAGAGTCTTTTGATTGCAATGAACAAAACATGTCATACTATGTTTTTAACCTTCTTTATCTATATAGTTGGTTTCATGAACATCTCATGGGACAGCTGATATATATATATATATATATATATATATATATATATATATATATATATATATATATATAATTGTATATGTTATATTTATTGCTAATATATCAGACAAATATATCAACTCATGAAGACAAGTTAGCATACAAACATGTACTTAATAGAAATGAAATAAATGTCTTCCCAAAAAGTCATACATGATACTTTATAGAATTTATACCTTCCAAATCACAAAGGCAGTTACACATAGAAATTCATATAAAATCAACAAATCACAAAATTCTTGAAAAACAAAACAAAAATGAATTGCTGTGAGTTGATTTTTAAATATCTATCTGACTGTTGACAATATACTTTGATGTAGTAAGGAACATGTCACAGAACAATTAAATTAATCAAAGAGCCAATTACAATTCACCAGTTCTTTCTTTATTTTAGAACCAAGTCAAATCAACCACCAGACATGTATATATAAGAGAAGGCATGTCAAAAGTTTAGTTGCAGCATAGATATCAGTATAGAAAGGAGGTTCCAAGTCAAAATGCCAACAATCTTTTTCTTTCTACCCAGTTATGACACATCAGCAGTTATCATGCAAAAAACTTCAAAAGCCTACATAAAGTGACAATTACTACTTCACTCAGTTCCCACAGATACATTCATATACATCTTTGTCACCCAACAAACACATTAATTTTATCAGATCTCTTTACTTTCTTCACACTTTAGCATACCAAAGTATTGTCTAAAAGAGGCTTTCATTTCATTTGAATAGTTTGTTTTTTCTTCATGTTCTTCATAAGGCTTACTAACAAATATCAACAATTATGACATTACAAGTTAAAATGTTAAAAGTCTGCAATTCAATAGTTATTCTAAGCTTTATGAGGTGTTTAAGCCACAATCATCAGATGATGATAATCTTGAAATTTGGAGTATTGAATTATTTTAGAATTTTAACATTTTAGTTTTTATACCAGCCCCATTTTGGTTTCAATACATGAAGTATTTTTATAGATTATAACTGTTTAACAACTATATATTCTTGTCATCTTTTATACATATACATATATATATATATACACACACACACATATATATGTATATATATAATCCGAGGAGAAAATCCAATGGGTAGCAGTATCACACACACACACACACACACACATATATATATATATATATATATATATATATATATATATATATATATATATATATATATAGCTATAGAAATGATTTAGTTGGTGTAATTTTACCATCCTTGAGGAGAAATCAAAGATAGAATTCTAAACCCAACCAAGAGAAGAATTACTTTTATTGAATTTTTTCTTAGAATGGTTAAAGAAACTTAAAAAACAATGTACCAAGTATATTAAATTGGAAGTGAATCCACGAAATAACATGTCTGTTTCATGGCTTGAGGTCATTCCCTTCTTGGTCAAGCTGAGAACATTTCAGCACCCCTTCTTATTTTAACTATTATCAGATCCAATATAACTGATTTCAGATTCAGTTTTGTAATTGTTGGCAAGACAGGTATTTAATTCTATGTTGTTGGTTTGGACTAATTTCCCCAATAGACATAGTGGAGGATACACAGCTGAAACATCATTGTAGGGGAAAAAGAAAAAAATTAGTCAAAACCAAAGTGCATAATGTTTAAAACACCTTGTGTAACAAAATTCAGATAAGAAAAGACAAATTTGTTGAACTGTGCAAACACTGGCATAAGGCCATATTTAAGAATAATAGATATTTTGAAAAATAAAAGGCATGTGATGTAACAGTTATTAGTGTAGGAAATGGACCAGACAAGCTGAGTTCAAATCATGAACAAGGCTTTTGTTGTTTCACTTCTTTTCCCCCTAACTGTGGGAAGATAGTAGGACACACTGAGCTTTTTAGTTTTAACTCATCTATGAAAAGAAAAAGTCTGAATTTATACCAGGTATAATCCACTAAAAATTATATTGGGTCATATTCTGGCTATGGCAGAGGGGTTGGGTAAATACATATATTGACAATATGGAGTATGAGAGTAGCAAGTGCTTCAAACTCCAGATGAAATATTTGAAATTCAAGTTATTACATGAATATAACATCTTCACAATTTCAAAAAGTATCAAGTAAGAATTATTTTTAGTTGCATATTTCCAAAAACTATGTGTGTATATGTGCATAAATGATATGTTTATGTCTCCAAAACATGAGTTTGTATGCATTTGTTTTTAAACATATATATATATGGATAAACACATTATGTTTAATCATTAACTTAATTTTATTATGAGAATGTTGTCTTTGTACCTTAGGCTACAAACCTATCAATCAATCCTTACATATATGTGTACATGAAATATAATTACAGAGTCTGATGCTATAATATTTCATATAAGATTACATCATAATGAGATTTGAATAGCATGGAACAGCACTACTTGAATTGGAAATCTTAATAGTAAACTTAGAGCTAAAATTTTCCCTTTGTGTTAATTTGGAATTTAAAACAATTTTGAATTACAGAAAACAATGATATATTTTCTTATGATTTATTCATAAAAAAATCCTTTTCTCCCAGCACACCCACTCTAAAACAATTCATCTGTTTTCTTGCAAATCAGAACTGATGATGAGGTAAAAATAGATAAGTATACATAAATACAGGAAAATATTTTATGAATATAAAAGGATATATGTATACAAACATACATTCATACATATATAACTTATCCATACATACATACATACATACATATTTTAATCTTTATATCTAATCTATAATTCTGTTGGTGCGAAAAAAAGGATTGATAAAAATTGTTTAATGTAGAAAAAGGGGAAAAAAATTTTCTGTCAGTTTCTCGAATAAAGTGTTTTTTTTAATATGATAATTTTTGTATACAAAATTTGTGTATACCAATAAAATGTATTTTTGTATTCAAAATCTCTGTATACCACCAATAAGATGTATTTTATCCCAACCCACTTTGCCAGTGCAATGCTGAAGAGCCGTTTGGTGAAACCTAGGTAGACTCACTCTTGGCCATGTAGGAATTATTTTCATAATTATATATATACATGTATGGGTGTGTGTGAGTATGTTTGGCTGTGGCCGTCGCTAATACATGGTAATATATATCGCGGAGGCCACAGTTTGGCCATCAGCATCAGTGATAACTATTAACTAATCTGAAGCTTAGTAAATGAATTACACATGCTATTTGTTTATACTAGCAAAGGCTTCTGTAGAACCAGCGAAACTTTTTGGATGAGGTGATAATAGAAAAATTGTGCACTACATCACCACAGATTCTCTGAACAGCACTATTCAGATTTTAAATTCAAAGATTCTCTTTCTCCCAAATCAGTTGCCTTATCAAGGCTACAGAGCCAAGTCTGTCCTACAGTATATGTTTTATACATGTGCATTTATAATTTATATTTTATGTATAGGACTTATTAGAGTGAGAAATAAATTGACAGATGGAGGAATAAGGTCTGGCAACAATGAAACAAGAAGTAGATAAACTGGCAAATTAGAGCCAGATTTAAAAAAAATAGTATTTGTAATATCCCAAATACAGAAAAAAAATTAAATACTGAAAAAGACTGAAATATCATCCAAAATACGAATGTGTAAAATAAAGTACTTTTTTCTTCCCTTCTGGGCTCTTAAACCTGTTCCGTCTAAAAGTTAAACTGCTGGCTGCACACTCACCAAAGATGATAAATTCATTATGTCAGCTCATTCAATAATATAATAACAAATCATAATAGGAAACTAATTTTTCTTTAAGTTGTTATTCTGAAGTAGTACGTCACGCCCCCACATCTCGTTCTATCATGGCACTCAGTAGATAATAGGAGAGTGACAAACATAAGGGCTAAAGATTGAGTGACATTCTACCAGCACACATCTTGTGTTTGTTTCATAGCTAGATGTGGTAAGCATTAGTTTGATGAATAAATGAAGTTATTTATAAGAAGACTCTTTATAAAAGGCAATCAACCCGAATCAGTTTATTCAATTCTATTAAATCTCAATCAAATATCATCTGGATGCTTACAATGTTTACTTGCTATCAAGATAATTCACTGAAGAAATTCTTGTGTAATACTCAAACCAAGAAAATAGGTCCAGCACGGTACCGACCATCACTGATTATATATAAGAGAGAAAAGAAGGTGGTAGGGATCAGTAATTCACCACGTGTGTGTGCGCTTATATATATATATATATATATATATATATGGAGGGAGAGAGAGAGAGAGAGAGAGAGAGAGAGAGAGAGAGAGAGAGAGAGAGAGAGAGAGAGAGATCCTCAGAGATAGATAACAATGGATAAAAACGAGAAGTTAGAAATGCACATGGATAGGTAGAGAAAAATAAATAAATGTATGTCGGTATGTTTTTTAAAAAGCAGAAAAAAAAAAGCCAAAAATAAAGAAAAACAAAACAAAACTAAAAAACAACAACAGGTGTATATTTATATAGTTAGAAAAAAGACAATTTCATTCATTTGTTTATATTGATATCTAGAGAAAATTCGCTACCTTAATCACTGTTCTTATCAAGTTAACAAGAACCTGAGTAATACGTTTCGACACGGATGTAAAATTAAGGACTTAGAGATGAATCACAAATAACAACACTACACATGAAGAAACATATGTTAAAAACATCCAAAAACAAAAGAAATGTTTAATAAATAAAAACGAAGTAATGACACAGAATTAAAAAGTTAAAAGAGCCAAAAAGTTTGGAGAAGCAACAAATATGCTGCTTTTTTCTCCAAGAATATTTTTCCTACTTCCAAAACGTTAATGATTTTCTTACCTCAGTGCTTGTAAACATACAGGTGAGTATTCCTGCATGTGTCGCGGTGGTGCAGATAGAAGCTAAAGCAATAATAATAATAATAACAAAAGGTAGTGGCCGGTGTTTCCAGGGAGGACTCTGTAAAATCTCTTTTCTTTCTGGTTTAATTCTCAGTCCTAACATCAAGAGACAAGCTGGACAAAAACTCAACTCTAATTATTCCTGTATGTCTCACATTCACAATATTCTTGGTGACTGTTGAATTGTAAGTCCTGCTGGGCATCCAGGTAGTAGATAATGTCTATTCTTGAAACGATACTACACACGAATTAAATTTCTTATTATTATTCATCTGGTTATGTGTATATGTCCACAAGTTATCAATTTCTCTGTAAATGTTCAGTCATTAAAAGAACAAAAACAAAACTAAACAAAACAAAAAATAACAACAAAAACCAAAACACAAAACATCTCTGCTTGTAACCGTAAGTGTAGGGCTTATTTTTATTTTATTTCATTTTACGCACAATTAATAAATCTGTTTAGTTTTTGGTGTTTAAGTACTAACTTTTTTTTTCACATATGTGTAAGTTTGTATGTTCAACAAAGGCAAATGAAACAAAATGTAAATGTTTACCGTTTTGGTTCAAAGATATCTGACTATATGATAGTTTGATCACAAAAGAACCTTTTCTAAAAATCAAAAGGTTTTTAAAACCAGATAAATAAATAAATAAATACAATTAATGACAATACGCTACTAAAAACACCAATTTTTTTTTCTACAGAATCTCATAACTATTCATGTAAGTCTAAGGTATTTGAAGAATATCTTTTAGACCACATGTTCATAAAAAATAAAGTCTTCATTTGCTTTCAGTTTTCACATGTAAAATTTGCAAAAGTATGACCATGTGGCATATGTACTAAGAATGTTCATGTGTGTGTATGTGTTCATTAATGAAGATTTACATAAAATTGTTTGTTTTGTTTTGTTTTTGTTAATTTGTTTTTAAATTTGAGGAGAAATATACGTCACGAAAATATACGTTTATCGATTATTCGTTTGTTGTTGTTGCTGTTGTTGTCGTGATGAGGAAAATTACAATTGTAGTGATTCTTCTTCTCCTCGGATAAACATTTGTTGTGAGTTGAGCATATCAGCAGTGCCACAGACAGGTGGGAACGGTATATATGTCGAATGAAGCTTGATCTGGTGCCATATGCGTGGAGGAGAACACCACAAAGATTATTTAAAGATTTTTTTATCTATCAAGCCCAATTGATAATAATTACAATTCGAATTACTTTTACTTCAATTTTCGCGTAGTTTTTAGAGAAATTGATATTCTTTCTAGATGTGAGATACAGGAATATTATTATTTATTTTAATTATGCCCGTGTGTTTGTTGATAAAAGAAAACAAAGATAAGAAGATTGGGAAGCGAGATGCTAAAAGAGAAGAGAAGAATCAAATAAAATCCCGCTGGTGCGTGCGTTTAAAATCAGTTTGCTTATCTTCTATTAACGCGAAAATCACAACAGCTTCCTTCTTTCTGAAGATTCCCAAGAAGACAGTGGTTCTGCCGTTGTACACATACGGTTCCAAACACAGGAATTGTCATGATCATCAGCATCACCAGCAGCAACGATATGAGGCGGGATGGAAGAGGAGGTTGGTGGAAAAAGTAAATATGTATTAGTAGCAGTAGTAAGACAACGAAAGAGAAGAGGGAGATAAAAAGACAACGACACAGAGAAACTGAATGAGAGAAAAGAGGAAGTGATAGTTATATAAGTAAGCAATATTTTTTTGCTATCGATGACAAATATTGTCATCATAATCAGTAGAAAAAATGATGACGAACACAAGGGAGGGAGGACATTGTGTTGACAACAATAGTACTAGCGGCAGCAGCAGCAGTAACAGCAATAAAAGGTACAAATCACAGTTAAGCAACAACCCTTGCTTTCTCTCTCTTAGCTTCAGAAGTTGCTATTGATTACATTTTTTTAGTGTCAATCTCATCTACTCAGTCTCTTTTCGTTTTCAAAGCACCCACCTTTCCCAATCCATTCTGCTTTACTTGCTGAAGAGATACCAAACATTTTAGGGGTAAGAATCTCTAAGGTAAAGCTGTGAAAACTTATCTCTGAATAACTTCCCAGGAGAACTTGAAAGAGAGAACCCGAACTATCTCCCAGTTGTTTCTTTGAAACTTTGAATATCAATCATTCATGAAAAACGGAAAGACAGTTTTCCCATCGGGATACTCTAATGATTAGTTTACGATTTCAAACGGAATGTTACAATTTGTTTGTTTAATAAAGGGTTCAAGCCTTTAGTTGTTATTTACCTTTTCTCTCCTCTAAAAACAGATTCAACATAAAAGTCATTTTTTAAAGGGGACCCTCTTGTGTACTAGAAAGTAGGGGCAAAACTATATTAGCTCCGTCGGCACTCCCTTTTCGGTGTATTAGGCAATGAATTTGACCCTGAATTTAGAGTATACCTTTCAGTGTATTTGTGTGTGTGTGTGTGTGTGGTAGTCAGAGGCACTGGAGCTAAGCTTGTGAATGGACTATATCCAGCTGGTATCAGGTAAGATTTTCTGATTATCATCATTTCTATACTAAAATAATAATGATAATTTTGTGGAGTTTGCATTCTAGTTGAATGTCATTCTTTAATCAATCCAAATCTTCAAATAAAGTAAAGTTGGTGACTGTAGTCAAGGGTGACCAAAAGGCTCCCTTTTCAATAGCTACCACATCCAGGTGTTGGGGAGGGCACTACTTCATTCCCTGGATAGCTCCACTTACAAATACTATAAATTAATTTGAGCTTACATCCTTACAAAATGGAATACTATTTGATATATTGTGTAATGAATAGTTTTGAAAGAGTATAAGATTTTGTTTTTATACTAGTGTTGTTTCTATCATAAAGAACAAGATTATTAGTCTAAAAGTTCATGATGGTGACATCAATTGTATTGGTGAAAGCAGGATCATCAATTGCCTTTTCAAAAATTTTTCAAATTGTTTGTATCAAGGAAGAAAGAATGAAAGAAAGCATGTGAAGAACATGAAGAGAAAATAAGGAAAAAGAAATTGAAAGCGAGAGAAAAAGCACAAAGTAACAAAGAAAAGGAAGAAGTCTGGAGTAAACTAAGTTATAGTGATAGAAGAAAAAAGAGAGAGTAGTGTAGTCAACCCAGTTATTCTCTTTTGCATTTTAAATGCCACTGAGTAATGCCTCATGTTACCATAACTACAAAATTTCTCATTACCATGTGTGGTCAATGAATATATAAAGTCATATTTTATTTTTAGTTGTTTTTAAATTTAAAAAATTAATAATCTTTTTATAAAAAGAAAAGCAATTATTTTATCAATGAAAATTTCAACAGGTAGTCTATTACTGAACAATACTTAATGGTAGGAAGCTTATGCCTACAAAGTAATGTTATTTACTAATTAAGTTTTAGACACACGGTGGGCTTAGATGTAAGGATATTATCTTTAAGTGAAGACTAATAAATATCTCGAGAACAGAGCAGTCTACACATTTTTCAACATAATGAAGTTCAGAAAGAAATACCATTTAAAAATCATTACAGTTTGGTTTTGTGAAATGAAGATCAAGAAGGACCCAGTCCATACCAACAACAAGCATGTTCATGACTGATAAGGCTGATGCAGGAAAGGCAGGCACAATCATAGATACTTTGGCTAAAGTTCTGGTCAGGGTTTGATATCATAGTATTGTAGTTCCTCCTCCTGTGCCTTTTGTTCTTGAGATCAGCCCTGCAGGTGTTTTCAAAGGAGGAAACAACATGATTGGTGGTGAAACACCAGACATCATAGTTCTTAGCAAGGATAGACCATTGGCAATGGTCGATGTGACAGGCACCAAAAGATTTTTTTAGCAATCCTTGAATTGCTTCTTTGGTGTCCTCTGTCATGATGGCCAATGGCTGTGTTCTTTCAGTGAGGTTGGTTTACAACTCGTTCTTAGTTTCTCAAAGCTTATGCTAGAGGTCATGACATACAAAACAGAATGCACTTTCTTTTCGGGACAAGATGGCTGAGCTAAGTGGTCCTGATGGGTTGATCTTTTCTTCACCAGCAGTTCTAAAATTTCCACATTGCTTTCTTCAAACCAGTCCTTGTTCTTCTTTAAGGAGAATCCAAGGACTTCCACAGATAACTGTAGAATGCAAGTTTTGTGTTTTTCCCAAAGTGTTTCAGAAGAGGAATCTGTGGGAACACATATCTTCATGCTTCAGCTGAAAGACTGCTTGAAAGATTGCTTTCACGTCACCTGATTGGAAACTACCAAACTTGAATTTTTTTCTGAGTGCCTACTCCTTTTCTTGGTTTAGGTTTAAAGCAGAGTTTGATGACATTCTGCTCTGGTATGACATTCTGCACTGGCCACTCTAGGACATAGTCAATGAGGAGCCAATGTTTGGACTGAGGATGCATCCAGTTGTTTACAAATTTTTCTTTTTTTGCTGAAAGATGGTGTTCATGATGATGAGCAAGCACCTATTGTCATTGTAGCAACCAACACCATGTCTCTCAAGCACTCCCTTCCAAGCCACAGAATTTTGGTCCAATCTAGCATTGAAATCACCAAGGATTATGACCTTATCATTTACAGGTGTGTCTCATAGTAGATAGTATAGATCTGAGTAAAATCTGTCCTTTTAAAAATAATTAATACCTATTAAGCATAAAGAACAGATATTTATGAGATGTGATCAAAAAGAAACCAAACTTTTAAAACAATGTGCCAATGGATATATCTTATGCTCATAACTGAAATGTTGTGTAGCGAAAGACTTGTACATTATTTCTCAGAATGACTAACAGATTGCATTCTTGAATTGGAAAAAAATGTAGGTTGGTTGATTGTTTTTTTCAGCCTATCAACCCTATAAGAGTTATTTAATGTCCAAATCAGTCATTTTTCTTGCAAATAAATGGTTTCTTAGAACATTGATTGACAAAATCAGAGAGAATGGCTTCAAACTGACGAAGAAAAGAAGCAGAAGATACCCCGCAACAACAATTACCGACGCTGACTATGCCGATGACATAGTGATACTGGCAAATACACCTGACCAAGCTGAAACACTACTGCATAGTTTGGAACGAGCAGCATCAAGCATAGGCCTCTATGTTAATGCCCACAAAACGGAATATATGTGCTATAATCAAACGGGGGACATCTCCACTCTAGAAGGAACCCCTCTTAAACTAGTAGACAAATCCACATACCTAGGAAGCAGCGTCGAATCAACCGAAAAGGACATCGAAACCAGGTTAACGAAAGCATGGATAGCTATCAATAGGCTATCGATTATATGGAAATCAGACCTAACCGATAAAATGAAACGCAGTTTCTTCCAGGCAGCGGTAACATCGATACTGCTATATGGCTACACTACATGGACGCTAACAAAACGGCTGGAGAAGAAGCTAGACGGCAATTACACAAGAATGCTACGTGCAATCTTGAACAAGTCCTGGTGGCAACACCCCACAAGACACCAACTGTACGGCCACCTGCCCCCTATCACGAAAACTATTCAAGTTAGACGAACCAGACATGCAGGACACTGCTGGAGAAGCAGGGACGAACTCATAAGAGTTGTACTCTTATGGACCCCCACACATGGCCGTGCAAAAGCAGGACGACCGGCACGAACATACATTCAGCAGCTATGTGAGGATACGGGATGCTGTCCTGAAGACCTACCTAGGGCGATGAATGATAGGGAGAAGTGGCGAGAGAGGGTCAGGGATATCCGTGCTACCAGCATGATATGATGATGATGATGATGGTTTCAAGTATTTCTAATACTAATAATTTGCAAGCAATTTAATGGTTTCAACTAATCATTCTTATCTAATAAGGATAATAATTATCATTATTACCATTATTATTAATATTATTACACCTTCAATGAAATATTCCTATCAAATTGCAATATCAGTATTTTAAGAGCCAATGTATTTATAAAGTTCAATGATTCAAAAACTTGATATTTAGTTATAGTATAAATATTTTAAGTATAAATGTCGTTCAAGATCAATTTAAATATTATCTCAGTTTGACCTCTAAATGAGACACTACTTGGGTCAGAGTGGACCTAGTAATAATGGGAACAAATGGGTCCTCCTCATTCCCTAGAGCGCCAGACCTGAAGCTTAACCACTGGGTGCAGTTTAGAACAATGGAAAAAAACCCACTTGGAAAGGTGTATTAACAATGAAGGAAGTATATTAATGGAAACAAGTCTCATTGAATTATAGGAAAAGCAATAAATTTGTTTTGAAAAGGTTTAATTTCTTTGTAGTCCCACCTCATATACAAAATTCACAATTCATAAAATGAAAACTTAAAACTTTCTATGCTATGAATCTTAATTATAAAATAAAATTATAAAAGATCTCTACACCATGACAGAAAATACTTTATGTCTTCTGAAAAGAGAAATTTTGACACCATAACAATTTTTATAGTAACAAATATAGTCAACAAGAAAGTGGGTATGTGAACTTTCAGATATATTCATTGCATATGTTAGGCATGTGCAAAAGTTTAAAGCATTTTTGAATTAGTTAATTAATAAGTAGTACACATATTACTGGTCCATTGGCATAATGGTTAGAGTGTTTGCCAATGGCGTAAGAGATGGGTTTCAATTCCAGTTTGAGTCATACCAAACACTCAAAAAATGATACTTGATGCTTCCTTGCTTAACACTCAGCATTATAAAGTATGAATCAAGAGTAAGTGGAGCAATCCAGGAAAAGAAGTAGCACCCTCCCCTACACCTCAGTGCAGTAGTTATTGAAAAGAAAGCCTTTGGGTTGCTCTCAACTATAGTCTGCCAACTTACTTATACACATTTAAAAATCATCAAAATATTTTTCTTTATTTTCTGCAACTTTATACAACTAGGTTTTAAAATTCTATCTTAATAAAACAATGCTGACTTCAATACAATAAAATTGTCAACTGAATTCTGAATATCAAACATCTTAAAATTTTTGATAAGATAAGGAATGCTGCATTGATAGAAGCAAATGATAATCGGATGGCATCAGGTCTTTTTAAATATGCCATGTGAGAAAGAATTATGCTTTTTTTTAAGAAATGATCATGGAGCAGTATGACTTTCCAGCTCCCCTTACATATGTGGCCTTTTTTCTTTAACTGCGGTGCTCCAAATTGAAGGTAATAAATATAATGTTATGCTGTAACAGTTTTCTCAGGCTCCAGGAATTGGTTATACAAACCACTTTTCATATTCCACCAAAAAGATTACATTTTGCAGTTGATGATGCAAGTTGTCCTGGATCCCACTATGATTTCTCACACTTTGAATTATTGTAGTGAACCACCTTTTAATTTCCAGTGAAAATCTTTCACAAAAAGGGTTTTGTGTCTGGTAAGAAGTGAAAACAGGTAGTGAAAGTGAGATGATGTCCAATGATTCACTCACATAACTTATATATATATATATATATATATATATACACACACACAGAAGCAATTTTCTCACTTTTTAAAACTTCCCTACATTTAACATCTTAGAACTGCTAAATTATTAATATTGAGTTATTTAGCTAAATCACAATGTTGACAAAGTGGGGATATCATTCAATAAGAACTTGAAAAGGATCACTTCCAAATTATTGTGATCTAACACATTCACCTTTCCTGAACTTTGTAAACCATTCATGACATGTAGTGTTTCCAACTGAATCATCTCCAATTATTATCTTTGCCCAAATAGAAAAGAAACAACATGCAGTGTCACATGTGTATCTTGTCTGCCATCATTTTTTTCTCAACATGAGATAAATGAATATGAAATACAGAATACTCCAAAACCAGTTTTCAACTGTATATTCAGTTTTTAGTTTTCAAAAATGAATGTATTGGGAACTTTTGCATGCATCTAATAAATGAATTGCTATCTTATTAATCCATTACAGTAGTAGATCAAAAATTTTAAATAATCATTAAACTACAAGTGTGAGTCAAAAGTTTGCAATATTTTGGTATGTTGACTGAAGTTGTTCAGACTGTAGAAGGTACTGACTGTAGTTGGTAGAATTATGGTAGCTGGTGTACTGACACATTGTTTCTCTATAAATCCCCACTTTCTATTTGGATTACTTGTTGTCAATTTTTTTTCACATTGTACATTGAAAGTTGCACTGATGAATGTAGTTTAATTTTGGAACTTATGCTTTACAAGTTCGAACTGAGTCATAACACCATGGCAGCAACCAAGAATATTTGTTGTAGGAAAGATAGTGTAACTGATCACAGTACAGTAACCCGATGGTTCAAGAAATTTTGCCAAGGTTGCAAGAACCTTGATGATCCGGCAAGATCAAGTAGGCCTAAAACATAGATTTTGAGGCAGTGCTCCAAACTATAGAGGCAAATGTAGCGAGTATTAGGTGAACTTGGCATTTCACAGTCCAGTATGGTTTGTCAACTTCACTACCTTAGCAATTGCCAAATTCTCCCTCTCATTATCAAAATGTTATGAAACTTTTGACTGACTATTTTTACAGATTATCAAATGGCATGTGACAAAAGCACCTAATAAAAATTTAATCCTGTAACTTATAAAGAAACAAAATCAGTTACAAAATTCAACTATATAGTGTTGCACTGTGCACAAAAGATCATTTATGCAACTATCTAACGCAGTCTCATATGTTTTTATTCATGCAACACTACAGAAATGGTCTATGCAAGAAAAACTATGTCTTTTGTTACAAGCTTGACTACCTGTTACTGAAATAGAATAGTTTTTCATTATTTGGATACTGATTTTGGGAATTTAAAAAACTTTCTTGACTGAAATGTTGCTAGGAAACCAGTCTGTGTACACAATGTCTGAGCAATCTTTAACCTTTTGAAGTTGGTAAAAAATTCATAAACTGGATTCATATTTTATACTGAACAGTACCAAAGGATGATATTTTTAGATGAGCTAAGAATATATAATTTGCATTTATTTGTAAAAAAAAACAAAACATTCAACATGTAATTCATTTGCTATAGACAACAATGTCAATAAAAATATACTATGTTTACTTCGTAAGTATATATTCAATAATCTATTGTTTGATGTATAATTCAAAAAGAGATCTATTTTTAACTAGCCACACAAACAAGACAATTTTAAAGTATGAATATGAATTTTAATGAGGGGTCCTTTCTTTCACAAAATAACTTTTTATTGAATCATTTAAGAATTAAAACGAAGTAACTTTCAATTATATTAAAACAATTAATTCATGACCTTTTTAATTCAAGTCCATAATAGCATTGTTTAGTTGGTTACAGTAGATTATATCATACTTAATGGAAACCACACCTAATATTTATGCCTATCCTTGCCTCCAGGGTTGAGCCTTCCAGTTAGCAATCCTATAAATATCAGTTTCCAGTTAAAAACTGTACTTCTTTACACATCAAAAAAGAATAAGTAAGTGTTCTGTCAGAAGGATTGGTTTGTGGCAAGCCAAACTGACTCAATTTCTTTTCCCTAGCCTCCAGAAGTAGATGGCCATCACAGCAGGCAAAAGTAATATATTTATCAATGTATTTGTGAGATATAAAAGTTTATGTAAGTTTCATGCAAGAAAAGTTAGGGTCATTATGATTGTGGGATCAGAACATTTTGGTTCCATAATTATTCTGTTCACCTGGAAAGATGCATTCTCCTGTCATGATTTTATTGTTCTTTTTTCTCTCACAGTCATGTTATCTTCCTACTATAACTAAACCTACATTCCCCCTTTGGACTTGGGACTAGTATTAGCAGAGTTAGGGACTCTAGCTCATGACTTTGAATTCAGAGTTCTTCATCTTATAGATTATTTGCTTACCACGGCTACAAAGCCTAGTCTGCCCAATTGTTTTCCCCATAGCTGGGAAAAAAGATATAGATTCATGCCTTTGCAAAGAGTATTAGTGCAAGGTGAATGCAAATAGCATTGGCTGGAAATAGCTTACCATTAAAATGTTAACCAAATCTTGATCTGATAAGAGAATGATATAATTTCTGATAACTGAAAAATCATTCAGGATACTGGTTAGTACTGAACAATCACACTTCTTACTGAGTGCTCTAGAAATATATCCTTGTACTAAAGTTAATTTTATCAAATATGAAATCAGACTATATAATTAAAAATATCAAGTCTGACAGACCTGAATGACTCAGCGTGTATTTTGTACATACAATTGTGGAGTGGCTGGCTGGATTACTCTACATAACAAAGATTTTGCCATTTAGAGTAAAGGTGTGCTGGTTACAACTGTATGCTCAGAATTATTTTAAACATGTCAAAACTTTGCACAATGTATGCATATACCACAATTAGATCTATGAATTGTTTCCCTATCAACTCTTTACATCAAACTATCTCATAAAGAACTTTGTAAAAGCAATGGGCTTAATTAGTTGTGGATTCCAAGACTTAAAATTAAAATTAGGAGTAAAGAAAAACTATACAAAACTGAAAGCAGGCATTTTCAGTGGACCTGAGATAAGAGAATTGATATCTGATAAGAAGTTCAGAGGCAAATTGAATCCACCTGAGCTGGTAACATGGGATTCATTTGTATTAGTTGTACAGAACTTTCTGTGGTTTCATACAGCTGAAAACTATGCTGGTTTAATTAACAAAATGCTAATAGAATATCAAATAATGGAATGCCATATGTTGTTTTAAAATGCATTTTTGAATCCTCATTTCAATTTTTTCATAAGTGATCTGAATTTTATAACCAAAAAGCATGATTATGGGGTTCTACCAAGATATATCTGAAAAGTAGATAAGTGATCAAGGTCAGTTCAACCGAAACATGGTGGGTAACTATTGCTGGTTCCTTCTCAATACACAAGTGCAAGATTAAATGTGGCAAACATTTCTGAAGATATCAGAAATAAAGAAAGTATCCTATATTCATTCAGTTATTTCCCACCATTATTTTCCTTAAACTTAAGTATACTACACACAATACTAATTTACTATTAATATAATATCTACCTTGAACATAAATATGCCATATACTAATATTGATATATAATTATGCATATGTCTAAAAAAACTGACATGTGTGGACAATTCTGAGGACAGATTTGAAATCAATATTTGAAATTTGTTCAGTTTAGTCTAATAGAGCATAATTTGTCTGGATAGCAGACAAAAAAAATATTTTTTGCTACCCAGTGTTATATTGATAAGTCTTGCATGCCTGTAGCTGTCATATTGAATCTAAGAGTAATTTTCACCTTTTTTGATGTGCTGTAAGCACAGAAGCTTAAGTACATGTCTGATTACTGACTCAATTTTTTCCATTTCATAACAGTTTATATTGAGAATAAAATAAAGAGGAAACACATGACAACATTTTATGACACATTCCTCAGAAACTGAAGTTTAAGTCTGACAGTAAAAGAAATGGGTTGAATAATTGTTCAAGATACAGCCAAGATTATTAGCAATGGGTTTCTGAGGTATGAGGTGTATTTAAAAAGTATCAAAACTGAAGCTATTTACCAAGACATAAATGAACAATAAATTAAGCATTAATTTTCTTCAAAATAGTCCTCCTAGCATTCAACACACTTATTCCAATGAGTTTTTTCATTGGTCAAAGTTCTTGTGAAATTTCTCTTTTGATATAGTGTGAAACTACACCATTGTATCTTTAATGTCCTCCTCAAATCTTACTTATGAGATGAATTTTTAGTTTAGAAAACAAGAAAAATTTGTTTCAAGCTAGGTTTGCTAAGTATGGAGGAGTGCTGCACTTGCATAATTTTGTGTTTTTCCAAACACTGTTGATCAAAAAGTATTTAACATTGATTTATCTACATGTCTAGACTGTTGTCTAGACATTTAGACATCACTTTATGACATAAGTTGCTCAGCTATGTATACATCTTCATTTAAATTTTCAATTAAAAAATAATCAAAGCTTTAGTATCAATATCTGTTTTATTAAACCTTGTATAATGTGGGGTGGGGGTTATTTAAGATCTCATAAGTGTATTTGAACCTCAACTTTCACAGATCTAATTTTTGTAGATCAGATTATTTACAACTTTGTTAGCAGTAATTTAATACACTCAAAATTACATAAGTATGAGACAATATCTAAAACATTTGAACAACTAAAAAATATGATCCTAAGAATACAGTCTCAAAGGTTTATTTTCTAAAAACAACTATTTTATAAAATCAGCAAAAATGTTTCAGTCATGGAAGCTGAAATATGTAAAAGTCCTTATTTAGAGAGGAATAATAAAATCCCCAAACAAAAAGGATTCATTCCACAATACATTGGTTTAAAGCTAAGAACAGATACAAGGAAAAAAGTGCAGAAAATTCTGCAAAAGGAAATCATTCTACTTTTACTGAGTACCAGTCAAGGGAGAAAGTATGTTTGAATTTGGCACAATTATATCAGAGACCACCTAATTACTATTTAGTGTCCCATGACTTCTCTCTCTATACGATGTTGTTCGCCTGAAGTGGTTCTAGATGTAACCACAGCCAAAGAATGGCAACCTTGGTATAATCCTGTTTATTTCTTTTTTATATATGACTGAGTTACAATGTATTGCCTTTCTCTCACTCTGTATATTAGCCCACATTGCTGATAGTGTGATTCTAAATTCATAAAACACACTGCTGCAGTAGAGTGTATTGTTTTACTTTTGGTGTGTTAAATATAGTGAATAGTATTAAGAGTTAAGGTTATGACAAGAGGGGTTTAAAAATATTCATAGTTTTTCCACTTTTATGAGGGGTTTGGGGAAGAACTTGTGGAAGTGCATTTAGCATAATAGTTATTGTCACAGAAAATTGAATTGGTGAACTGAGTTCAAATCTTGGACAAGGCTCTTTACATTTCACTTTGCACTGATGCCCTTAAAAAGGCATAAATCCATCTGTTCTTCCCATCAGCTATGGATAAATCGTAAGGCAGAGAGGTTTTATAGCCTTGATAAGGCAACCAGTCTAGGAGAAGGAAAACTCTGAATTCAAACCAGTTGTACTCAGTTTAAAAATTGATCTTGTGCATTGGGTCAATGCATACAGAGGAACTAGCCCAGAAACTTCTTGTATCCCACTTCAGTAAGATCACACTTGGTTCAACATACTTTCTCTGCCCTCTTCCTCTGCTGATCTTCTTAATATGATTCTCTCAGGGAATGGTGAGTTCTAAGAGAATGATCTGCTTAGAGGCTTCAGAGATAACCTCCATGTCCGACTATATTGTTGCGATGGCAACAGTTTCTGGGAATTTTGATTGTTCCACGAGTTGTTAGTGCAGAAAATAACTTAAGTGAAATAAGGGGTGAGATGGTGGAGTAGTAGTAAAGTTTGTGGATAGTGATTAGAAAAATTAAATATTTGCCTACATATCCCAGGTTCAAAGATAGTTGGTACTAGAATATTATAGTGATTGTTGTTTTTCATACCCTTTCATTAGAATTTACTATTCCAAATATATATGTAATCATTAAAGTAAATAAGTTTTCATATATTTGTTTAAAAAATACTACCCACAATAACATGAGTTGTGTGAAGAGTGAGTAAAGAATTAATTTAAACCTTATTTTTGATTTGAACTTTTGGGATACAAATCAAATTATGCATGGTGAGATGATAACAAAATAATGAAATAATTCTGATATGAATTTTAGCAAGATTTCATGGATACAGAAGTATAAATATGGCATGAATTATAATAAAAATAATTTTAAGCAAATAAAATTTCTGATTATTTTCTGAGAAACTATTTGTATTTCTTGTTCATTTAACTTTAATAAACATATACATTTCTTTTTCACCACTTACTTGTGAACACCCATCGTAGACCAGGCTTTGAGAACAACATGGATCTAACTGAATCTGTCTGATTATTTTGAGGTCAAAAAACATTTTAGCACTGCAGAGATGAATTAGTCCCTATTTCACTATTTGTCTAGAAATAGTATATTTTGCCATCTGTTGACATCCAGTGACCATAAATAATCTCAAAAGAGAAACTTCAGTTAGTTTATTTCATAGTCCCAAATTAGATTAATATCCATATAAAAAATTCAGATCTTTAGGGCACTTTTTTTGGCCAGGATCCCCAGATAGACACATCTACAAATTCAGAAATTTCGACATAGTAGTATAGATAAATTTTATACACTAATTGTAAAAACTATAGTGAGAAATTAGCAGTATTAAAATCTTAATATGATACTAAAGTTAGAATTAACAAAACATTCCATGCTCATTAAAAATAGACTGCTTCATATACTCATGAAAATGTTGAAAAATGAAAAGAATAAAAGAGAATGTTACTAATAGATTTTGAAATAAATGTGACTTCCAAGATATTAAAACCTGTCAGAATTGACAATTGAATAAGGAAGGAAAATATTTTTAAAAACTATTAAAATTGAGTCAGTTTATTATTTTGCAATCACAAAAGTAAAAAGGTTTTTATTAAAAAAAAGTATAAATCATAAGACTAAAAGCCAAGGTATGCAGTCATGTAAATACTGTTTTTGATATTACAAATTTCAATTAATTTCAAAATGTCGATAAAACACCACTTGCATGTCAAATTGTATTAAGTAAAGTTAAATTGTCTATTTTTATATCAGAGCTTTGCCTTCTCTTAACAAGTGTATCTTGAGCTGTAAACAGGATAAAATGTCATAGCATTATGCACAGCGGTTTCTGTATCTTCTTTTTGAATATTTTAAATGAATTTTAAATTAAATATACATAGAAAGATATCAAAAATAAATTTATTCAATATTGCTTCTATAAATGAAATTGTGTGTATGTCAGATGAAAAACTCAGGAACTCTGAAATTTGAACTTACTGGCTCTATATTTCACTCCATATGAGATGCACATTAAAAAAATGATCCAAAAATAACCCTATGTTATATGTTATATACTCTGATGTTGCGTTTGAGTAGGCCTTGACCTAGAGGTTGCATAGACTAATACCTAAACACCTCTATTTCATACATTAATTCCCTTATGATGCAGAATGAAACATATATGATTATCAGTGATGAAATTGTGATTACAAATCAAAATAATACTAAAATATAAAAAAGGTTTATTAGGAAAGATACATCATCAGTTGAATATTAAACCAAAACCTAAAATCTGTAAGATTATTATGGTATATTGATCATTTTGATACAAGATAGCCATTTTGGCTTTGAATTCTGTAGTTCTCTAACAGAGTGATTAGTTGGTTGGATTTTATGGTATATTAACCCTTGTAGGTTATTTAATACCAAATCCTGTTTATACATATATATCAAATATACCTAAGTATTACCAATAATTCAATTTTTGCACTCAGTTAAACACTTTCAAGTATTCAGCACTAATAGTCTTATTTGCACAGATTTAAGGAGTTTCAAGTATTGCTATTTAACACTAATAATTCTATTCAATATTAATCATTCATTTGCACATAGTTAAATGGTTCCAAATATTTCTATTCAACATTAACAATTCAATTTAATATCAATTATTTGTTTGTACACAGTGAAATGGTCAAATTCTATTTGACCCATAGATGGGACCCTAGTAGGTGCTACTATTCCAAGTCAGAGTGGACCCGGGAATAGTGGCAATGAAGGGATACTCCACATTCCCCAGGACTGGAGCCTCATCATCAGATGGTTTAGTGTTATATCCAGCATACTCGTTGGAGGAAGTCTTACTCCTTTCTAGAGATGCAGTCGGTGTATTCTACAGCCCCAGCTGACTGGACAACTCACAAAATATTTACTTTACCGAATATTAATTAATTTCAAGTAATGAACACTTTTTGACATGTTAAGTTCCTCCTCTATCTTTAATGTTAATATTAAATTATCTAATAAGGTCAAATCATCCACAATAGTTGAACATTTTCTTAGAATAAATTTTAGACATTAATTTGAATAAATTGCTATACATCTATTTCCTTGAGCCAGTCTATACTTATTCTCTTAATCATAACTCAACTGCTTTGATCTTTGAATAATATCACTTGTATATGTGACATCAAATGATAAAGAATATTAAATTTGCTTGGTACATTTAGAAGAACAAGTTTTTCTTCTAAAAAAAAAGGAAAGAGGTGACAGGCATCATCTCTAGAATAATTCTGACAAGGGTAACTGATATCAATAAAATCAAACAATTTAGCAAAATTGAAAATTGTTGATATTATAAATGAGTTATATAAAATGTAAAACCTTATGTTTTCACATATTTCAGGTAATATTTTACAGTGATAATTTCAATATGTATTTTTAAAATGCAAACATTAATCAAAGTTGACAGTTTCACATATTCTTGATTATAAAAGAAAAGCCTGAACTATCAATTGACAATTGAGAAAATATGAAACCTACAATGGTGATTGATATGCAAATAGCTTTATCTTTGATATAGAGCACTGTTATGGGAAAGACTAGCAGACAACTAAAAGCTATCCTTTATATATATATATAAATATTTATATGTGTATGTATGTGCATAAATATGTGTACACATGTATATATATATATATATATATATATATATATATATATATATATATAAATATATATGTGTGTGTGTGTGTCTGTGTGCTGTGCATGTATACATACATGCACATATATGCATATATACACAAGCACATACTTTCTAAGAGAATATATGCTTCTATCAGAGAGTAACTGTTTTAGCACATATCTCATGAATACAATACAATTTCATTCTGCTCAGCAGCTAACCTCTCTCACCTTGAAATAATAAACAGTCCCCCTCAGGTATGTCTGTCTCATTTTTGACTGCCTCCTCCATTGACTTTTGTCCTATTTCTACCCATGGCAACATCAACCCCTAATCAACCACCCAAGAAGTTTATTAATCATTCAGTAGTCATGCAAGTTAAATTGCTTCCAGACTGAGTCAAGATAAATAGATATCCCACTTTACATAAGTTCTGATAATTCTTAACTTGACAAGAAAATGTGCCAGAAAAATCACCATATCTGTTACCACCTCTCAAATTATTTTGGCAAATATGTCTCAAAAGAACCATTGGCTTTTATCTGCTTTTATATATCAAGTTCTTTTTTTTCATCTTTGCACATATTTCAAGCTGAGCTTATTTGAAAACTAGATTAGCTGTGAACTTGTTGGGTTCTTTTTATAACAGGAGTTCCTGATGATATTGCTGATATTTAGGAAATAATGGGGTATTTTAATCAGCATTTCATAGTTATCTTCATCATATCAAGAATTTGGATGATAAAAAAATCACATTCAGTGCAAATATAGACTTTATAAAATTATCATTTAGTTGCAAATTGGACATGAAGTTGCTTTATTCTTTAAGTTAGAATATTTCAGAGTAATAAGCACCATTGTCATTTAAAAATTTATGCTGAATAGTTTCAGATTGTAATTATTACAATAAAAAATAAATTCACATAACAGAAAAGAGATTTACAAATCATATTTTTTAATCTTATGAAGTTAATACAGTTCAGTGAAAAAGTTCAGAATTTTGTATATTATTTCATTTAAATTAGTAACATTTAAGAGATTTTTCCTTTTAAATATTTTATCTATTGTCCAAATTGTTAGTCCTAATTAAGAAATAATCATTTTACATCTGCAGCTTGAATAACTACCTATAAATCTGATTAGTAATGCTTAAGTATATATGAATGATTATGAATTATTTTAGAGTGACAAATAATTTCTTATATTTTCTTTTAAAGTTTAAAAACATAAATAATATATCATAAGTGATGTTTTGCAAAAACATGGCTACCTGCTGATTAATTTTTTGTTAGAAATCCATCCTTCTTGATAAGAGCCTCACTTTCCTTCTAGAAAAAAAAAATCATAAGACTTTTCCTGATTTTAATAAGTATTCATACCAAATTGGAAAATACTGCAGAAAACCATCTTGTCATTTACAGAGGATAGGCATTAAAACTCTTCCCATTTATTAATATAAATTCTAACATTTATAAAATTATTTTTTAAATTAGGAATTTTTCATATAAAAATAAGAAAATGATTTTAATGGAAAAATAATCTGTACAAAATCTGTAAATGTTATCACCTTACTATAAATTGAACCCTAAAAAAGCAAGGGACAAGATCTAAATTCGTTACAACATCTGTTTAAAAATGATAATAGTTAAACAATGCTTTGTTTAATCAATACAAACATAAATGGACACTTGTAAATCTAAAAAGAGAAGCTACTCCCACATTCATTGCCTTGTGTGGAGTGTTTCTAAAATTTATGCTATCCCAGTGGTATAAAGGTGTTAAAAAAAGACTTGGCAGACAAGTTTCACACTTCTTTTTCATCTTTTATGATTTTTTTTTTTACAGCGGTTGATAACAGTTTTGGGGGAACTTTATTTGGGTAAAGATTATTTATATTCTAATACTTTTAAAGTATATTGACAATATAGTATATAATAAAAAAAATTGTCTGTGCTAGCTTTTAGTGCAAGAAAAAATTGTCAAGGTGTATTCAGAATCTTGAATATACTAGTATTCTGAACATACCTTGATTTACTAAGCATTACTAAGTACCAACAATCAGAATACTACAATGATTCATCAAGTTAACCTGAGAAATCCTAGTTAGTTTTCAAGAATCATTTGAAATACAGGAATTTGTTCTAAAATTGATTCGTTGCATTTTGAATATATGCCATAACCAATTAGATCATCAGGATGTCATTTCAAGTAATTCCCCTTCATGGAATCTCTCAGGAAATAGGGGTTACTAAATGGTGTCCATCTCATCTCTAAGTAACATGCAACAGTTTCTACTGGGTTACATGGTACCAGTAGCAGGGAACAGTCAGTGACTTAACCTTATATTGACTATCCATGATGAACTATCTTTATAGGGCTAAAGGGCTCCAATTATACTGCTATTTACTTTGTCTCTGGAGAAAAAAGAGGAAAAGGGCTTTCTTATGAAATGAATGCAAACTGTTCCAATTAGAGTTTGAATTTGATTTCCTGACTTCATTCTCTGTGTTTTAAATTGTTGCACCACTTGTATTTCCATCTATTATATAGAGAACCTAAAGATATGAATTTTTATAATAAAATAACAGCTTGAAGATGGGATTTTATACATTTAGAGAGTGAATCAAATGCCACAATGTAACAATAACTAAGAAAATTGAATTTTCAAAAATTAGGAAAATGATTGTAATTTTTTAAAATTTACAATATATATATATATATACAAGATATATAACGCGCATATGCACACACACACACACACACACACACACACACACACACACACACACACACACACACACACACACAAACTTGTTTTAAAGACAAGGTCCATCTGCAATACAATTGTAAAAAAATGTTATATTCATCTTTTAAACACATTCTATTTGTTCTAGTGACACTTTTGTAAGTAAATATTTATTTCATTAGTTGATTAAAAACAACAAAACTATGTAATCTTGAACAAATTCATTTACATTAGAAGAACCAGAATCAGGATCCAAAAAGCATAGAATATTTGATTCCTGGAATATTTTTAGCAACTCTAGTTCTGGTTCTGGTTTGGTTGTTTAATGGCACATCAACCTTCTGGGGTTATTTAATGCTCAAACCATCCTTCTAGAAGAAAAGTAGCGGCACTATTTAACTAATAGCTGAGAGGATAAGGGGTTCATACCTTTCCCAAGGGTATTTGTCCAAAAGAGAATGTAATAGCATGACTGGAGTTGGAACTCGCATCACTACAATCCTGCAGTCTAGTGCTTTAAATATTACACCATGAGGACACCCCACTTAGCAACCCTGGTGTGTGTTATACATATATATATATAAATATACAGTAAGATTGCTAAAAAAAGTGAAGCCTAGTAACAGATACAAAGAGCACAATAACATAGCTGAAAAGTTTTCAGTATAGAACACTATTTTTCCATATGATAACCATCACAGTGATGTCATACTTATGTGAATGTTCCTCCAAAAGTTATGCCTTCTCTTTTATTATATTATCCCACAGAGTTAGAGATAGGTATGGCAGTAAAGGTTCAATCTTCCTATTAATAACCCATATTTTTTTGTCTTGTTACAGATAGCAGGAGGCAGAAACACTGTTTCATGGAGCTACTCCATAAAGAAAAATTGCACCCATTGGTATTCATACTGAATGTTTATGAAGACTAAACAGTGGATTTAAGAACAGTTAGATAACATGTTTTAGCAGTGGCAACAGCAATATGAGTAACAGGTCACTTTTAATGCAGCTGTCAACCTGTGAAATGAAGAGTGCTCATCTGTGCAAACTGGTTCAATAAAAGGTGAACTATGTGAACAATATTTTTCTGATAATAAAACCATCATTACTGCTGTGAAAAGATAATCTTTGTGGTTAAGTTTGGTTTCAAAGTATGTATGATCCAATATTCCATAAAACACCCTAAAACATTATGCTGGCAACCACTTTTACAAGCATCCATTCAACTAGCTTATGCCATTGTCTATGGATTGATAAATGGATATTTCTCATAACCTATTAAGTCTCAGCTTGAGTTTAGCAAAGACAGACTAAAAAGACATTTAATGAATTTTAGTAACTCGTGGGTTCAAGTCTTACTGTTGGTTACTTAGTATATTTTTTTAAATATGAAACAATTAAGTTAAAACAAATTAAATTCAGATTGCATATCACTTCATTTAAGTTTTATAATGATATCCAACTTATAATTTATCCAAGATTAGTTTTGATTCACTCATACCATGCTAGATTTGGTGAAAGGTTATATTTACAGGGATCCCACTAAACAACTCAATCATTAATAGTCTGCAAGTTCATCATACTTTTAACTACAAAGTGCTCAGGGATAAATACTATCTCTGTTATGTAAGAGTTGTTATATAGGCATATTTTGATTATTGGCAATATGCGTTAAGTTTATATTCTCTATTAACAAAAACTGTGTTATTACTTTTAAACCTGATAGACAGAATTTCTTAAAAAATGTGTAGTATCTTAAATGTACAGTATCTTTTGAAATTGTTCAAAAGCAAGAAAAAAATTGGAATTTTCAAAATTGCTCTGGATGTGTTTATATATTTTAGAGGATAATATCAACTATGAAGTGAAAATTTAAGAATATGCTAATCAAAACCCAAAATAACAGAGGTGTGTCCTTGTGGTGTAATGGTTAAAGTGATGGACTGCAGAATTGTAATAAGCAAGTTTGAACTCCAGTCACTTTTGCACAAATACTCTTGGGAAAGTTATGAACCTCTTATCCTTCCAGCTATGGGTTAAATAGTACCACTCCTATTCTTCTAGAAGGATGGATTTGGCATTAAATAACCTACAAATGTTGAAATGCCATTAAACAAAGAAACCAAACCAAACCAAAATAACAAATGATACTTGAGATGTTATCTAATAGTATCTCTTACAATTAAAACAGGGAAAACAAAGAAAAACTTTGATATGAAAAGTAGCAACCAAGTAGCATTAAATATAAACCTGATGCTCTTTTAAATGTCAAAAATATAAACTATTTATGTCTCAAAATGAATAATTCTAAGCACTGAATTGATAAACTATTTTATTTTCACTAAATTTATATATTTACCTAACCATGAGGTCAATTTTTAAGCAGAGTACAATTGGTTTGAATTCAGAATTTTTCTACAACTAGACTGTTTGTCATAGCAAGGTTAAAGAGCCAAGTCTGCTCTACTATTTACCTATATCTGGAGGGAGAATAGTTGGATTAATACCTTAGCAAAATGTAAACAGCTTTGTTTAGGTTTTGAACTCACATCAACAAGTCCTTTTCCTCCAACAATAACCATGAGTGTCTCATGCATTTTCCCTGAATTTATCTTTTATTTCATTTTTATACACAGCCCATGAAGGAAGATGACTTGTAAATCTCTAAGGTAAGTGTAAGTGCAGTTCATGATGATATAAATGCTTCTATTTAGGAAGGAGTGAAAAAGTCTAATTAGCATTTCATAATTATCCCTGAAATATTGAAAATTTTGGATGATTAAAAAATGATGTTTAGCATGAAATGTGCAGTAGCAAATTGAACTGGAAAATGTTTTTATCTAAAAACATTTTAAGAGAGTTTTAATAAAATTTTTTATAAGATGTACTGCTTTTTCTAGTTTGGCATATAAACCTTTGTGAGTAATTTAATCTCAAAGCCATCCTTGTAGAACAGTAGTGCAGTAGGAGTACTATTTCACCAATAAAGGAGTTCATACCTTTCTCAGGAGAATTAATCTGAAAATAAATGTAATAATATGACTGGAGTTTGAACTATCTTACTACAATGTCAGAGTCCAGCATGTTAGCCACAACATTATGGGGACTCCCTGTTTTTTATAAACCAGCCCATTGGCATAATGGTTTGAGTGTTCACCAATGGCTCAGGAGACTGGGGTTCAATCCCTGGTTGAATTATACTAAAGACTAAAAAAAATGGAACTTGATGCCTCATTGTTTAACACAGCTTTATTAAATATGGATTAAGGGTAAGTTGAGCAATCAAGGGTAAAGAGTAGTGCCCTCCCTTACACCTTGGTGTAGTAGCTATTGAAATGAGAGCCTTTGGGCCACCTTCAACTATGGTTGACCAACTTATATATATATATGTATGTGTGTGAATGAACAAAAATAACGAAAATTTAAGTAAAAATCACTTTCAGACAAATTTTCGGGACAAAATGTAACAACCATTATTGGATAGAGATAGTATTAATTAATTTTAGAATTTTTTAGGTTAATGATATCTCAATTGAATAAAATTCTATAAAATGTCAAACTGATAGGAAGTAGGAGTACAAAATTAAGTGAAGAGAGAAAATCTCATACATTAGAAAACAATGGAAAATGAGAATTCAAGTACATAACAATGCATTGTGAGATAAGGATTTAACCTTGAGTTTTCATGACTTATAATCAGATGCATGATTTTTTTTATGATTTTATGTGACTTTGTCTTACTACAGAGTTATAAAAAGTTTTGCTCCAATAGTAACACCAGACACAAAATCAAGATTCTAATACATTGTAAAAAGCTTTACAACATCAAAATTGGTTTTATTTATTTGTTTAATGGCATATCAACCTTCATGAGTTATTTAATGTGAAAGCCATCCTTGCAGAACAGTAGTGATACAATTTAACAGAGAGGTAGGAAATAAGGGGATTCATATCTTTTCCAAAGTAATTAGTCTAAAAGTGAACATAATAGCCTGACTTGAGTTTGAAATCACTGACTATAATGCGGCAGTTAAGCACTTTAGCAACTACACCATGGCTTCTCTCCCACTACAAAATTGACAGAATTTAGACCAAAGATTTCAATTTATATGTGGTGCATTCAATAAGTTTCCAGACTTTTTTGTACAGGCATTTAAAATCGTCATAGACCCTTGAAAATTCAGTATGTTATTGCTATACATCTTATGAGATGACAGACCAATTTTTATGATTTCAGCTTCAAATGAACTGCTACAGCAGCAATTGGAATACACCCTACTAAAGCCTGATTGTCACAACTGGTGAATTTTAAAAATGCAATCTGATATATTAGAAGAATGATATGGAATAAAATTCTGTTTTAAACTTGGAAAAAATTGCCACAGAAATGTATGGAATGCTTCAGACTGCTTTTTGAGCATTTTGCATGAATCGAGCATCGATTTTGAATGGCATAAGAGATTCAAGGAAGGCAGGGAGTCTGTGAGGGATGATGAGAGGTGTGGGAGGAGTAAGGAAGTCAATACACCAGAGTTGATTGGCCAAAAGGTTAGGGTTAGGCTTAGGGTTACTATGTTGAGGTTTTAGGAGAGTTCAGGATGAGATTCCGTTGGAAGAGGCCAGCACTCTTCAAATCGGGTCAGTGGCATTTCCACCTGGACAATTCACCAGTCCACAACTCCATCCTTGTCACAGATCATTTGAGCAAGATGGGCATCAAAACAGCTCCCTATGGTCCAGACCTTGCTCCCTGTGACTTTTGGTTATTCCCTAAGCTTAGAGGCTGTCGTTATGAGACAACTGTGGAGATGAAAGAGGCTGTGATGAAGGTCATTGACACACTCGCACAAGAAGACTTCCATGGGGCCTTCCAGTAGTTGTTGGAACAGTACAACAAGTGCATTGCAGCTGGAGGAGATTACTTGAAGGGGTCAAGAGTTTCATGTGTGTACTATCAATAAAAGTGCCCATACGAAAAAAAGTCTGGAAACTTATTTAATGATCTTTGTACAAATTCAACTAATACAAAAAACAAGTAAATTTTGATATTTGATTTTTTTATTTGTTTCATTATTATTAATCTCAATATTATTAATCTTTTGTTCAAATTTTGCAAATTTGAATCTATATGAGTATGTTCATAATAATTTTATAAATTTATTATTTGCTTAAAATTATATTTTTCATAATTATAATCTTATATACAAAGTGTAATAAAAAAAACATCAGGATTGAAGCTTAAAATGTAAAAATTTAAAAATTACGCATAGCTAAGCAATTTATACAAAGGTGGGCTAATAAGTTCATAAGATGATGTCATGTCTACATTGATGACCTTTTTTTGCTAATGGGATCCAAGTGCTATGACCTCAATGGAAGATTGTGTGTGGATCATATGGGAGACTATGTTGAAAAATATACCCCATTTGTCACATTTCATGAGAGTATTTTAGTCAGCCAAGGACATTTTCAGCTGACCCTTGTATAATAAAAATGGTAATGTCTAGATATCTTGAGGAGTCAATCTGAAAAAAAGTTATGAAGCCAGTCTTGATACTTTTTGATCAGCAGTTTTTGTTAAACATAGGATATTTGCAAGTGTAACATCCTCCATACTCACCAGAATTAGCACTGTGTAATTTTTTCTTGTTTTCTAAACTAAAAATTCACCTCAAGGATGAAATTTGAATCGAGGACATTAAAAGAAATATGATAAAGCAGCTTTACACCATATCAAAAAATCATTTCATATGTGCATCAATCAGAATCCACAGGAATAAGTACTTTGAATGCTAGGAGGACTATTTTGGAGAACATTAATGTTTCATTCATTATTAATTCAAATCTCAGTCTCAATTTATGGTCACACCTCATATTTCTGGAAGTGAGGATACAGATACCACTGATATTAGGCATAGTGCACAGGTACAATACACTGATCCTAAGTGCTGATCCATATGTAAATAAAGCCACCATTTTAATGGGAACTATATTAGTTAATTTATATTCAATCCATATTTTGACCATATATAGTTGAGTATTTTTCCATTCAAGTGTACATTTTATGGTTAATAAGTTTCTTGTAACCAAATCTTGTTTTTATTTGGCATATCTATACTACCATGCTGAAATATATGTGTGTGTGTGTGTGTGTGTGTGTGTGTGTGTGTGTGTGTGTGTGTGTGTGTGTGTGTGTGTGTGTGTGTGCGCACACTAGAGGATCACTACCAAACAGAAAGTCCAAGAAAACTGATTCTTTGCACGGATATTGACTTGACCTCAGACATTAACAGACTATGCAAAGTTGATTTGATTACTCAATTTGACCAGTTTCTTCTAATGGAGAATTTAGGTGGCACAAAATAGTATTATATATATCTGGATACACTGTGTTTTGTACATGTAAATATTATAGCATTATATATCACCAATAGATAACTACCATAACATATCTATTTTCTCATGATTTAATCAGTCTAAAAAGTGACATCATGATTGTTGGCAGCTCTAAAAATATCACACATGCAATTGTCTATCTATTCATAAACTAGTAAAGTTTCTGATCTTTATCGATGATTATATATATATATATATATATATATATATATATATATAGGCTTGATATGAGCAATTTTTTTCAAATTACAGGCTTGGTGAAATATTGCTCATCATAAATAAGGCCACACACACACACACAAATGCATAAGCACCATATTTAGAACAAATGTACACTAAGAATGAAACAATAAAAAATAAATCATATGAGTTTTATGGGATAAAAATAGAAATAAATTAATTTTAGCAAGAAACATTGTACTGAATATTTTTCCTATGATTTTCAGATATTTAAGGATGTGGGAGATATTGCAACTCAAAATGTTTTTAAAGATGATAAACTGCCCTAAATCCTCCTTTTTAATGCTGTACATATGTTTAAATGAATACACTTCCTGACAACTGAGAATTTTCTTGAGTCATTTGTAATTGAAAAATAAATAGATAAATAAACAAAAACTAGAAAGTATATAATTTAAATCATTAATTTTGATTGGTTTATAATTTGAAAAATTTCCCAGCTGCATAAGACCTTGGCTGAGAGAAAATATGTGAATAGACAAGAACAGAAAGAAAAAAAATTTTAATGAAAACTTTATTATGAAATTAAGCTTGCCATATGGAAAATGATAGAGAGCTACAGCTTGCCCATATCTAGTTTTAATGGTTTCAATTCTGAAAACAAATATTATATCTAGTACAATGTACACTAAAATAAAATAAAGAAAATTCATATAAATCAAATGTCAATTGAGAGAATGTGTGAATGAATGGGTGAGAATGAAATGAAAGAAAATTTTGATAAAAAGTTATAATACTGGAAGAATAATGAAATTAAATGAGCTATACAGTGGTCTGTGTGCTGCAGGTTGCCCATGCTCGGTACAGACAGCACTTCACTTAATAGAATTATTTTAAGAAGCTTATTACTAAGTTCAAACTTACCTTTCTTTCTTGAAATATGATTCATAACAAATGAGGAATAGCTGATGAATTGCACAGAATAGAGTATCCCATCAAAATATCTAAAACGACTTACCTAAAAAAGAGAGAAAAACAAAGTATGATTTCATTTGCATAATCCAGAAATTGGTTTTAAAATAGCAGTATCTATTCACATTTTAAAAGTTTTGAAAGCAAAATAAAACTAAAAATTTTGAGATTCTGAGTGCAAGAACAATGCTTAAAATTTTCAGCTGGTTATATTGAAGAAAATATGTTATTGGTCATGTTTTTTTCTTAGCTATGAAAAGAGTTGATGAATATTGTTAGGAAATTAAATATCATTTTTATTATTGATTCTGACTAGTATTTTCTTTCATTTTGATTTTTTTTCCAAATTTGTCTTTTATCAAAACTAACTCAGGCTATGAATCTATTGCATGAAAGAAACAATGCAGATCACAAATAATAAAAGATAAATCTCTCAGTGAGATACAAATTCACACCCAAAGAAGCCTGGTTAAAAATAGCAGCCGCTCTAACCCCTTAACAGTAAGATTAAAGGTACTATTCAAAATTAATAATAATTGACAGAATGAATGGGTGAGGTTATGGTTATTGGCAGGGAAAATGGATTGGTAATCCAAGTTAAAGTTCCAGTCAAGGTTGTGTTAACTTCAATCTAATGTTGATTAATAGCAAGAAACAAAGGAGTTAAAATATAAAATCTTTTATCTTAATTTTTTAGTTGCTGTTTATTGCAACTTACTATCTATACTGTTTCCTCATTACTCTCAAAGTGGCTTCAGTGAGTTTCATGTTAGCTAATTTTAAGTTATAACAGAAAAAGTTTCAGGTTTAATTGAAACCAAAAAGCAAGCAGCATTGAGATATTCTATGGATTTATAACATACCAATATCTAAAAATACAAAAATAAAGTTTTGGTAGATGCAGTAACACCTACTAATTTTTTGCAGCCCAATAGCTTGTCAGTACTCCTAAAATTCATGAGAGAAAAAACAGATTTTTAATACAAAAGAATAATATTTATCAAAATTGTAGAGGAGATATAACAAATAAAGGCAAATGAAATTAAAAAAAAGCTAAAAAAAAGCATAGCTCAAAATATTACAGTTCGTATTCAAGCATTATCTATTCAAAATGGATAGACCTAATAAACTAGTTCAATCACAATAATAGGACTTGCATTTATAAGAATATTCTAAAACATAAAATAGGTAGACACCAGGTGCATTTAAAATCTTCAATTATATCAATTCTGAATATATTTTAGAATATCCAAATAAAATGATAAAAAATATATTTCAAATTTAAAAATTTTATTCAAAGTATGGATGAGTCCAACTAATGAAACTTAAATGGTTGAAATAATATATACATAAAAGAAATATCTTTTTAAACAAAAAATGACACTGTTTCTTTTATTTATAGTGTGTACCTTTAGCTATCCATATAATTTTTTAAAAAATGCATAGATATTCAATATCTAAAATGGATCAAAAATTGACATTTATCTTTAAGAATATATTAATTTATATAAACTATGTTTATAACAATTTATGAATTTTATATCAGATTACAACCATAGAAATAAAAAATTTTAATGAAGAAAAGATTTCTTATAATAAAAGAATTATTAAAGAAAGATATGGTTAGCAATAAAACTGTTTTATTGCTGTTTTTATTAGTCAGAAAGAAGTTATTCTTTTTTGTATTATCACAATTTAAAAGAAAGCATAATAAAGCCAGACAATTTTCTATTTGTAAAACAGACATATACCTAAGAAAAAATCTTTTTATTCAAAAGATCTATATGAAAGCCAATAAATACCTCTCCATGATAACAATAAGACATAATACTCTATGACACCCATATGAGACAATACTCCACGATAGCCAAAAGATATCATACTAAATGACAACTATGACAATACTCCATGATAGCCATAAGATATAATACTCCATGATTACTATAAGACATGATACTTTATGAAAGCTGCAAAATGTGGCTCTCCAGGACAGCCTAAAGACATAATGGCCCATGAGAGTCATGACTTAATATCCCTTGACATCCATAAGACATTATGTATTATACCTATGACAGCCATAAGATATAATACTCAGTGATAACTGTAAAACATAATAGCCCATGACAACCCCAAAACATAGTTCTCCATGGCACCAATAAGATATAATATTACATGACAGTCATAAAACATCATACGCTATGACAGCCATAAGACCTTATGTCTTATACTCTATGACATCTATAAAACATAGCTCTCAATGACACTAATAAGATATAATACTCCATGACAGCCATTAGACATAGCTATCCATGACAGTCATTAGATATTATCTTATACCCTACTGCAGCCATAAGGCATAATTCCCCATGATAGCAACAAAAGATAGCTCTCCATGATATCCTGAAACGTAGCTCTTCTCAACAGCTATAAAACATTATGCCTTATATCTCATGAGAGCCATTAGAAATAATACCCTGTGACATCCACAAAACATAGCTCTCCAAGGTAATCATAAAACATACTAACAACTTTAGAATAAAAATATATACATTACATGTTTTCCTCAACATATTTCATGCTAAATTTAAAGTGCATCTTATATGTCACAAAATAATGTAGTTATCCTCAACAGTTATGAAGACAATCAATGTAGATGTTCAATGTTAAAACAATACAACCCTTCCCATACAACATTATTTAAAATTGTAAGAGTAAACAATTAAATTCATCACACAAGGCTGCTTAATTGTTTCAGTGACAACTTATCTTTTTAAATCTTTATAAATCATGTCTATGACTTCTGAGTTCAGTTTAGGCACCCAGATACTTGTATATATTTCATAATAATAAGCCACTGAAAACATGAGAAAGAGAGTACCAAAAATTTCATTTCTTGAAGAAAAAGTAGAAATGACTAAAAATAAATTAATAAATAAAAAATAAAATGGAATTAGATTATTTACAAAAAATAAGCTTGATAATCATATTGTACAACTATAGTACCAATAAAATTGATTGTATTATTTACATATAAATTGGCAATTCTGCTAAAGATTAGAGTATTGGCAGGTTCTACCTAAAATCAAAGTGTTGTTCTCAGACAATTTTGTCTATATCAGTGAAGTATTAGTACATTCTGTTGAAAGTGTTACACACACACACACAAACACACACATAATATATATATATAAGTTTTTATATATATTCAATTGTATGGATACTTATCAGCAACCACTGGTTTCACGCTGTTTTTATATAACAATCATTGGGCAGAAAAAGAAAGATTTTGAAAAAAATCAAAAAGCAATCATGCTATTAAATATATATAAAAACTAATATATATTTATCTATTATTATATTATATAATAGCTCTATCACAGATATTGAGCACTATCCAAACTATACAGCATTTGGTCAGCCACATACCCACTAAGTGAGATAGTGGCAACCATATGCTGTTGTAATATATCTATGTAATCAACTTATACTTCAGTATTTTATTAACTGAATATAACAAGTGATTTGGTACTCCTTTAAAAAGTTTGCCTGAGTAGATAATCAAGAAGTATATCACTATACTTGTTTTTTGTTAAACCAGATGACACAAAGTCAAATAGATGAGAAGAATGAGACCAGGAAATTTCTTTTATGCCAATCTTTCAAGTGAAGAAGAAGGCAAATTTTTCTCAAATCCTAATTACATTGTCTTTGTTTCAGACAAGCATATAAGATATATTTATTCAATATATTAATTTTATGAAACCAAAATAGAGAAAGAGAGGAAGGGTATTATAAACAAATAAAAAAATTAACTGGAAATTGCTGTCAACAAGTGTATAAAAACAGGAAAGCTTGAATGCAGGCAGAAAAACATGAAGGAAAAAAAAGATGATGAAGAAGAAAAAGAATGAAAAGAAAAAAATAACCATGCAAAAAGCAATTATCAAGATCAAATTGGAATTTTACTGAAATAGCAAAAAAGGAAGAAATTGAAAATTAGAATAATTCAGAGAAACAAAAACAAAGAAAAGAAAGAGAACAAGAAGGAAAATCTTTTGAAAATCATGAAAGCAGAACGGTACAGTTGCAGCTTACCATTCCTTTTCGAACCCGGAAGTTTTGTGGAGGAGAGATAAAGAGAAAGAAAGAGAGAGAAAGAAGAAAGTAATAGGAAATAAGAAGTTGGAATTACAAGAAGAAACATGATTCACAATTACAAGAGAATTAATCAAAGATTAGTATCAGTGGCAGTGGCATCATCACACTTTAAAAATCTCTGAAAAGTTTTTTTTTAAAGAAGTTAAAAAATTATAAAATTATAAAAGAAAATGTAGAATTTGGCAAATCTGATCTTAAAAAAAGAGCACCAAGGAAAATAAAGGTGGTTTTAATTATTTTACAAATCACTAAATGAAAACTCATTCAAATTCCATTTCAGATAAAGATCATCTTAAGAATCATTTGCTTAAAAGCCACCTTCAGCAGTCATTAAGTTCAATGTTGTGTCAAACTATTTATAGAATTTATGTTATATTTAAAATTAAAGATAAAAAATGGAAAGTACTCTATACTTTGCATTTAATAGCTATTTCCCATAAGAAATCAATGACCAGTATGAGCATTAACATAGACTGCATTCAATTATTAGTGAGTTGCAACCTGGATTAGAATATGCTTTATTCTCTCAGAGCATTTGTACACAATTGTAATAACAAAAATTTTGTTACAATGTGCCATTTTTGCTGGGTTACAGTCGCATACATACAAAAATTGAATCATTATAATATAGATTTAACCTTTTAAACCTGTAGGCCTCATATTTTGGGTTGAGCATTATCTTACAATTTACTCATAGCCCTATATTTTAAACAGAGAATCATTTTACTATATGTCATATACCTGATATTTCAGGCTCAGAGAAGTCACATCAGATACTATTACTACTCAAAAGCTTAATATAACAGCTATTTCCAGTCTTTCTTTTAATGTAATGATAGGATGTATGTGACTAGAAGCAAAGACTGAAAGTGTTTTGTGCTTCATTGTTTTGTGAATATAGTGACTTCAGGGTATCTGAAGGATAGGGAGCAAAGGTTCTCAAAGCCATTTTCAAGAAAAAGATATTTTTAAGCAGGCATGGGATTTTTTTGATAAATGTACATGGAAAGAATACCGAGGAAATAATTTTCTTTATTATCTGAAAGCCTGCTCTTCTGATGGAATTTTAAGCTAATAACATAAAACTATGCTTTTGCTATGAACTATAAGTTTATATATATTATTGAATGGCTAACATTTACGCTCTCTCATGGCCATAGCTCATACTAAAAATACAACAATGCAATTTTTTTAAAACTTTGATTTTCCTGGAGAAAAAAAATTATAACTTAATTTCTGAGCTAGGACATTTTTAGAGAGATGCCTACTTTATACAATCAAACAAAAGATAAAGATTCAGTTTAATTAAGTAAACAAAGTAAATTTCTAGTTTAGCATTATTCTAATATTTTATAATTTCAGAAATCTAATATCCTAAGAACATGCTCCAGAGTCCCATTGATAATCAAAGAAAATTTGGCTAATCTCAAGCCATTCTTTAGCAATACAATTATAGACATAAAAAAGACATTTGGTGAAGATTATAAGTTGTCTTTGATTCCTTAACTTTATCGTTCCACTTCTAGTCATTTTCTTTTGCATCTACTATTCAATATTGATCTGTGGTACTGTAATAAAGAGGTAATAGTGAAACTCAGGCTTTAATATAGGTGCTATGCAAGGATGATTTGTTACTACAAATTTATCAAAATGACTTGAAATTTTGGTTTTGAATCAAAGCAGATATAGTTACCACCTTGTTTATTGAATGCACAACATACAAAATATATGAGTATCTACTTGTTAAATTTAATTTCTTCTTCTCAGGTTTCGAAAGAGGATTTTTCTTTTTCTTTGGTATGGTTTTACCAATGAGTCTTCTCTATGCAAATGAGCTATCTATGCTAGGAGAATTTGTAATGCTCAAGAGTAGAAGGACATATCAACTAGAAAGATGTAGAATTAAAGGTAATGTGAAATGGGAATGTGTTATATGCCAGCTGCTACCTAAAGAGAGTTGATTATGATAAAATCTCTTTGAAGAAAAACTGATATTTTACCAAAGCAAAGAGTATTTCTTAATACTTAACCTAATACTTGTAAAGTCTGAAGAGCATATGTTGAATAAAAAAAAAATTGCCAAAACTAGAGATCTAGAGGTCAGTTCCTAAGGCTTCACCTTGCCATTGCAAAGGAGTAGGGTCTGAGTCAATCCCTGATGTCTAAAGCACAAACATTTTTTTTATTAAAAAAGATAAAAATCGAGAAATATCAACAAGACAGAACAATATCTGCATATACACATGAGGGGAATTTACACAAAATTCTACCCAAGTCCCATTCCACACTTATAATGAGATGAACAAAGATCCTTATATAAAAATACAATATGAATTTATATATATATATATATATATATATATATATATATATATATATATATATATGTTAGTTATACAATTTGGTCTTACTTCAGAATGAGGAGAAATTCCATTGTTGATAACTCAAGCCATTTTTCTGTTGATTTTCAAAACACAAACATCTATTAATAGCTTTTTCAATGTTATAGCAACCTGCTCTCTCAAATGAGTAATAGAATATTCCATTGTTATAAAAACATTGTTTTGCACAGTTATATTATTAATTCATCATCTCTCTGTAATTGGAGGTTTGCATTTATACAAATTCTTTGATTTATAAATTGTAATTTTAGAAATATAAGTAAACATTCACTTTACTTCTTCTTTTGACCTTGTATATAATCTATAAGATACCCTAATTTTTTTTAAAGAGATTCAGATTAGCTATTCTTTCATCAGGAAAAAAGTATAATTTAAGCATAATTATATCTTAGGTTCTTTTTAAAGCTACATAGTTCAAATCTTTCTGAAATTATATCTCTTTTTTTGTTCCATAACAACTTAGTTACCAGTTATTATTCATAAGATTTGGTTTGAGAGCTGAAGAACAAAAAAACATCGTTATGAACACTCATTCAAAAACCACCAAAGGTGGCTGTTAAGCTCAGTGGTAAGTCACTTTCATTTTATATAATTTATATTATTGAAAAAATAACTGATTTACAATGGTGATAGAATATCAACAGACTAAAAAAAACAGTTGCAAAAATTAAATCGAAACCTTTTAAAAACTACTCATTTTGGAAGATATTGCTTTATTTTTTAAAAAAATGCTCATACAATTTTGTTAACTACCTTCAAGATAAGAGAATAATTAATGTTCAATTGTATATTTTGTATTTTAACATTTTGTCTTATATCAGTTCAAAGCTAAAAAAAAAAAAAAAAATAGAAAAAAGTTACCATTTTAATGATACCCTTAAATATAAAGGTATCATTATTTTTATAAAGCAATTAGTTATCGTTTTATTTTTTTTCCTCTTTCAGTGTTGATAGGATTTTCTTTTTAGATTTTAATTTTAGATTATTGAAAGGCATTAGCGTCTTATACACTTACACACAAGCCCTTAAGCGATTAGATTGTAAAGTTCTAAAACTTTTAAATGGTTTTATTTTCATCAATCACTTTCAGAACATAAGTCATTTTTTTGTTTTCATCTCTTTTAGAACATCAGTTGCTCAAATCAAAATTAGAATTAAAAAAAAATTACACTAGGAGTTATCTCTCTTGGTCAGACATTGACACCTATAGAAATCAGAATATTAACTCTGACTCACACAATTATCATTAATTTGTAAATTGAACTGTGAATTGCCTTATTCAGTAAGTTAGCTCAGTACCATTGAAAATACTCTAACAAAAATTTTTATATGATCTGCTATTTTTGTTGTGTTATTGTAATATATATAAAAAAAATTGGATTATTATGATATAGATGGTGGGTGTTCTTTTTGACAACTAAGTTAGTGATGGTACACACCTGAATGACAATCAAAAATGAAAAGTTTTTTCTGTTTTATTATCCAATGAAAATAGGTTAGTATGGAACAATCTTTTATTCTATTAAGATATAAGTTCATAGAAAGAACTAAAAAAAAATCAAGAATATAAAGTATATTTATACTAAACAATTTTTTTTTTCATTTTTGGCTATAAAAACTCAGAGTAAACAAAGATTATAAAATATATAAGTTGTCTGTGTGGGTGTAAAATAGACAAACTGTGTGAACAGGTGCTTATTTTGAACACTAGTTGTACAGTAAGATTATATCTTGAATGACTGAACCAAACACAAAATAGTCTAAGTTTGAACAGATTTACATCTTTTTTAATTATACAAATGTAGCTAGAGGTATTAGAATAAAATTTGCAAATACAAGAGTTTGAAATGTATAAATATAAAAATTACTATTATTGTTAATATATGAACTTATTGATATATAATGGCTATTATTGGTTTTAGTGGGGTTTTATTGGGTTCAGTCTTTGGTTGCTTCATACCAAAGACTTTAAAAATAGTACTTGACACCTCCTTGTTTAACACTCAGCAATATAAGGTATGCATCAAGGGTAAAGTGGAGCAATCCAGGGAAAGGAATAGCACCCTCCCCTACACCTTGGTGTAGTAGCTATTGAAAAGGGAGCCTTCTTGTCGCACTTGACTACAGTTGCCAACTTTACTTTACTTATAATAATCATCATAGAAATAAATGTAACTAGTCATGGACATTATTAATGAAATTCAGAGTAACAAGCAATAGGTATGAAAAGATAGATCAACATTAGCACATCATACAAGGAAAGTTCCCTTCATTGCAACCCACAGAGAAATGGAGGTTTCTTGGTAGTACTCATCTCTTCAAGTAACATGTGAAACATTTTACAGGGTTACCAGTTACCAACAGCAAAGAACTATCTTTGAAACCCCCCCGCTCCAATCAAGAAATCAAACAAACTTAATGTTAACATGTTATTAACATAACTTATTAAATAATACTAAGAAGAAAGCTATACACAGACATTAACAACTTTATCATAACCAACATACATTATGAAATTTGTGATTCACATATTCTAATTGAAGAACACAAACAATTTGGTTTTGGTGAATAACATGACAGATTCTACTTGCCAAAACAACAAAGAGAAATTCTTTTAGGTTTTTACTGGATGTTTCAGATATACACCAGCATCAAACAATAAATATACAACATCTAGTTTCAAAAAGTAAAAAGGAATATGAAAAACATTTGCCAAGAAATAAAATTCCAAACACATTTGAATAGAGATAAATACATACTACTTAACTGAATCAACCAAGTGTTAGTTCAAAGCCTAAAAGTTGCTCAATGATCTTAGAGATGCTTTGATGTAAGGTAGGTAATAAACTCTTATAAGTGCCAACAACTTGTGCCAGTATGATTGAGATATTATAACAAAGAACAGACACTGTTCTCCAAGAATGAAGTAAAACTATGGATAAATGATCTACATAAACAATCCATCACAGGAAAACTTAATAAAAACCAATATTTGTTTTTTTTTGTTTCTGTGATTAATATTGAAAATATGTTTTATAATTTTTTTTAATGATTGCATCAATAGTTTTCAGATGCCAAAGAAAGCATTATCTATGATCTAGTTTTTGTGTGCATATTACTGTAATTCTTGTCTGAATTTCTAAGATGAGAAATTATCATAATTATTCACTGATATATTCAAACTAGTGTCCTCATCATAGTTATTATTATAACAACAACATTTTGGCAAATGTATCGTCTAGCATTCTTCAGGTGTCTGATGTAGTTAGTCTTTGGAGGTAGATTTTTCAAATTTAAGCTGTCCATGCTTAAAGGATATCATGTCATATAAGTTAATTTTTCCTATTTAATTAATTATCAAGATGTCACTTGCTTTTTTCAGTGCACTACCTGATGTAAGTATTGAACTCATGACTTCCAAGTAACTAGATGAATTTTAACCAATATTTATATCTATGTCTCTATCCACTATAGCATATTATAACAAGATTTTTGTTAGTACAATACCATAAAAAGCTTTTAGAGAATAAAGGAATTTCAAGTCCAATTTGTAACTTAATAGTGTGGAATCTGCAATCACATTTGCCTTAAAATTATCTGATTTATGTATGTTTAAAAATCTGATCAAGAGAGATAACTCCAGGTGTAGATTTTTTAAATTTGAAATTTTGATTTCAACATTTATATATTCTAAAAGAGTTAGACAAAAACAAAGTCTTCAAAAACTTGTTGAAGTTTACAACCTAATAGCTTAAAGTAATATAATTCAATAGTCTTATAATTAAAATCAGAAAAAAACCCCCAAAGAAATTTAATTCAAGAAATAATAACTTTATTTCAACAGTATCATTATTTCATGGGTATCATTGTTTTCTTTTTCCCTTCCATCATGAGTGTTTTGGTTTGGATTGAAATAACAGGACAAAAATGGTAAAATACAATATATACAGTTGAATATTGATCATACACTTATCTTCCACATAAATTTCAAATTGATCAAGCAAAATAGTAAAATTCCAAAGTGAGTTTTTTTAAAAAGTGTTCTGTTTTCTTAGACTAATGGTTTTTAGCAATTTAAAAAAAATCTGTTGCTGCTTCATTGCTGATACAATTCAGCTATTTGAATAATTATTAGGACCTTAAATAAGTTCTCACTGTTTTTTAACAGATGGCATTCTTATAATTGTGAGTGTGTAGTTTCAGATGGTAACGCACTTTAAGCAAGCTTGAAATTCAGTGATTGTCATATCACTAAGTGTAAATAACTTTGTTTTTCATGTCAGACATGCTAAAGAAAGTGTATTTGCAGGGAATTTTACTGCACTACTTTATTCAAAAGAAATCTACAGCTGAAGCACACAGAATTCTTATTGAGACTTATGGTAACCATGCTCTATCAGAAAAGACATGCAGAGATTGATTTAGATGCTTCAAAGATGATGATTTTGATGGTGACAATAAAGAACACTGGTGTACTGAAAAAGTTTGAAGACAAAAAATTGGAGGCATCACTTCATAAAGACTCATGTCAGGTGCAAGCTGAACTAGCAGAGTCATTAGGAGTTGATCACACAACAATTTTGAAGTGTTTGAAAGCATTAGAAATGATTCAAAAGTAAGTTGAAGCCGAGAGATGTCAAATGGCATTTCGTCATGTGTGAACAGCTGCTTCAATGGCAGAAAAGGAAAGGTCTTTTGCATCAAATCATGACAAGTGATGGAAAGTGGATACACTATGATAACCCTAGGTGTAAAAGATCATGGGGTAAGCCCAGCCATACATCAACATTGGTGGCAAAGCTAATATCCATGATTCAAAGCTTCTGCTCGGTATTTGGTGGGATCAACTGAGTGTAATTTATTATGAGCAGCTCAAACTAACTGAAACAATCACAGGAGATCACTGTCAACTACATTTGATACGTTTGAGCTGAGTATTAAAGAAAAAAATTACTGCAATACAAACAGAGACACAGCAACATGATTTTGCAACATAACAATGCTAGGCCATATGTTGTAAAATGGGTGAAAACCTACTTGGAAACACTTAAATAGGAAATCCTACCCCACCTGCTGTATTCAATAGATATTGCCTGTCCAATTATCATTTGTTCTGATTGATGGCACATGGCCTGGCTAAGCATCACTTTCATTCTTATGAAGATGCCAAAAAATGGGTTGATTCAAGGTTAGTCTCAAAAGATGGGTCGTTTTTCCGACATGGAATCCAAATGCTGCCAGAAAAATAGGAAAAAGTAGTGGCTAGTGATAGACAATACTTTCAATGACATGTTCCTTACTAATTTTTGAAAATGAAACATTACTTTTCATGAAAAATCAGCGAGAACTTATTCAAGGTCCTAATATGATATAAATTTTATAAATAGGAAGTGACTTGATATGGAGCTTAAGTGAATATATTTTAAAAACAAAACATTTTGTTACAGAAAAAGGTATTTGATTTTGGAATGTTTTGGCAATAATATGATTTTTGGCCAAACATAAATGTGTCTCTTTTTTTAAAATACTGCAGTAATTCATAAATGTCATAATCTAAAATTCATGAAATATTTGAAGTTTTATATCTTTATTTCCATAACCCCAAGAAAACATACTACAAAATCTAAAATAAGTTTTATTTTTGAAAGTACTTTGATTATATATTTGAATCTGAAAGGAGGAGTCAGATATTCAGGATATAAACTGGAATGATAAATTGGATGCTTGATGGCATCTGATATATCTACACTGGGAGAAGAGAGAGAAGACCAAGATATATCTTAAAGTAATAAAAGTACCATTATAACTGCTACCTAGAGACAAAGATTTATACTTGACCACAAAGGATTCTTATCTTTTAGAAATGGTATATATAACAAGAGAAAGAAATTTAAAATGATGGAGAAAAATCGAGAGAAAGATATTATAAAAATTAGATTGTGTCAACATTCTTGACAGAGAAGCCAGGAATAAAAACTTGCCAATGAATCAAAAGAAATCCAAAACGGCACTTGCCTATATCTTTCTGAAGGAAGGAAATTGAATAAAAAATTCATATTTATGAATGATTAAATTTTCAAAGTGCATAGTCGAGAGAGAGAGAGAGAGAGAGAGAGAGAGAGAGAGAGAGAGAGAGAGAGAGAGAGAGATGAATATCAATGGACAAAGAATAAAGTTGTTTTCATACCATTTCATATTAATATGGTACCCCCAAAAAGGTGATGGGGTTATTTAGTTTCTGACTGACATTTCTGCTTAGGATCAAAGGATTTGTGTACTTTGCCTGGAATCAAAGTGATACTCCCAAGATCACTGCCTAGAATCAGAGTGTAGTATCTGGGCTCCATCAGCACATTCTATGAAAAGTGTTACACACACACACACACACACACACACACACACACACACACACACACACACACACATTTGTGGGTGTGGGTGTGGGTGTGGGTGTGTGTGAAAGAAAAAGACAGTTGTGAAAATTAGGATGATATGTCTGGTTAGTGGTCTAGCATTATAAAAATGAAATTTTTAATTCTAATGCTAGATCATTAGCAAAATCTGTCAATCTGATTTTCCATACTATCAGATTTAATTCCAAAACTTACTATAAGTATATATATATATATATATATATATATATATATATATATATATATAGTAAGTTCGGGAATTGTATATATATCTTGCTCATAAATACCAAATTTTTTATAAGATAATTTTCTTCAAAACCAAATATTCTAGGATCTTATTATTTCAAATAGACCATTATACAATCAAAATTGATATTACTTATAACCAAAGAATGGTAATATGAAATAAAGTGCAGAAGTGAATGACCATCAGTTGTTTATTATGGTGTTTTAAAATGCAAGGTAAATTTTTAAAAAATAGAATCAATGAAAGATGTCATATATAAAACATAACCTAAGCTCAAAAAAATATAGAGAGCTCTCAATTGATGAAAAAATATTTTTTATATACCCAAATATAAACCTGTAGATTATATAAAGATATAAACATAAGCTATTCATATTGTTAATTATATCAGACAAATTGCAGTTAATTCATGTATATATCTAGATAAAAAATAATTTAAAAAATAGATATAATCAAAAAACTATATTAGTTATTAGGAGTGCATTATTTATACTTTTTTCAAAAAATGAAGAAAAGGATTGATTTTAATCGCATGTCAAGCCGTCTAGAGTCATATTATGTCAAAAGGTTAGGTTATTGCATTCATATTTACATTTTTGCACAAATGTTTAAGAGTGTTTTTGCTCACAGTCTATGAATAATTTTTTAAATGGATCTATTTGGCTCATAAATAGGACCCTAACAGGTACTACCACTTTAGATTTGAGTGTAAAGAGCAATAGCAATGAAGGGGTACTACACACTCTCCAGAACTTCAAAAGTGGAGCCTCATCATCAGATGCAATTTAGTATCATACATGGGACACTGGAGAAAAGAAGAATCTTTAATGAAAAGTTATGGTTACTTTGTCAAATAGAGAAGATTTTCAAATGCTTAAAAGACAAGAAAAGAAACTAAAGAAACAAGCAAAATATCCTCTGTGATTGCCAGGAAAACAATCAGCAAGAACTCTGGAATTAATTTCAGAGCTTAATCTTTGATTATCACTTCTATAAGGATACTTCTTGTAAATACAAAAATATTTCTAATGATAGATAAAAAGATCACAACAGATGCTGCACTTATTTTGTTAGGGTCCAAATAGCAAAGGAAAGGAACAGCTGTTGAGAGAACCATTCTAAAAGTCTCTACCAAATGTTAAGTTGACTAAGTTTGAAGATACCAACATAAGACAAATTTAGAATGCTTGTAACAGTATCCTTCTCTGAAGCAATTAGTCTAATATTTGTAAAATCTGTAACACCTATAAGATAATGGTCAAAATAAGGTGAAATTTGACAATATATAACAGAATACTAAGTGTAGGTTATATGAAGAAAGACATGAAATAGTTAATCAAATAAGCGAATGCAGCAAACTAGTACAAAAAGAGTATGGATCACCTAATTCTGGTTAGAAGACCAGTCCTATAGTTGATTAACAATAAAAAAGGAACTTGTCATCTCATGGATTTTACCATACTGGGGGACCACAGAGTGAAAATAAAAAAGTGGAAAGATGGACAAATACTTGGCTCTTGCCAAAAGACTAAAAAAATGTGGAACATAGGGGTGACAGAGATAGCAATTCTAGTTGGTATGCTTGGATCAGTTCCCAAAAGCTTGTAAAAATGACTGGAGGAACTAGAAATAAGAGGAAGAATCAAGAACACCCAGACCCCAACATTAAGATTGTCTAGAATCCTTGAAGAGTTCTGGAGACCTAAGGAAACTTGCTGTCACTCTGACTCCAGTGAAAGTCCATCAGCAAACACTTGTGTGAAAAACTTATAAGTAAAATGATACTACAGTATCAGTAAATGCTCTAGATATGTTCAAAAAATGCAGCATTAAAGGAAGCATTCGTACTATTATAACTTATCACAGATATATGATAGATTTTTATTTTTAACAGAGATATGAACATTTGAGATAGTGAAAAAAATTATATGAATCTATGGATGTGTTATTAACTACCATGTGTATATGAAAAGCCTAATATGTATGAGAGTAAATCAGTCTTACAAATCAGTATACAACTGTCGCCATACTGTAGTGCTATCCAAATAAATGTTATTGTGCTATTAATCATTTTAAAATATATGCTTTCATTTGAGGAATTGATCAGTGTTGTGCATCCTATTTATTAGCTACTCTCTGAAGCTGGTAAAATATCACTAATCTATATTGTGTAAGTGTGCATATCTAATACAAATGGTATATTAACCAAAGTATACAGTTTTGTAGACTCTCCATGGTGCTATCTTTTATTGATAATTCTGAAACATAACAATACTAAATTCATTAAGAAAATAGTGAGGTAGTAATCATCAATAATATAAGATAGAAAGATGAAATATATATTATGTGATAAATGATTACATATATGTATATTCTTATACACATGATACATTAAACAAAGTGTACATTATATAGTTATTTAGGAGATGGTCCATTATACCTATTATTATTTATTTAAAAAATTTTGTATTACTAAATTTATTACTATATTTATTCTAAAAAGAGCAGTGGACCAGCAAAAAGGTAGGGTAGCTCTAAGCAGGCATTATTATACTTGATTGTTAGAATTGATATACTGATAATAATAAAAATACCTTTGACTTGACATAATCAAGTTATTCATGTCTACAAAGCTGCAGTCAGATGCTTATTTAACTGGAAAGAGTAAAAGATTACAGAGTTGGGAAACAAATGTAAAGAACAGGAAATAGGTTAGGTATGAATCACTAACAAATCTAGGTGAAGAATACAGAGATGAGATAGTGAATGTTGGCAAGCTTCAACTTAAATCATCAAAGAATAAGTATTTATGAAAAGTAGTGTGCAGAGAGGCTGAGTAAAGAGGTAATTAATAACCATATATAAGAAAACATTTTTTATGTCAATATTAGGTTTTATAAGTTAGAAAATAATTTTCTTGAAAGCAACTCTATGTGACATTATTTTTTGATTGTGTAAATGTGCAGATAAGTATACAGAAACATTTATGCACATTTGTTAATATATGCTTCTTGATTGAGGAGTACATTTGTTGATTTTGGAGGCACACATGGCATAATGGTTATTGTTGCAAGAAATGGAATTAGCAACCTGAGTTCAAATTTTGGATGAGACTGTTCCACAGTGCTTATACTCTTCGGAAAGGTATGACTCCAATTATTCTTCCTCCTTTTTAATCTTGGTTTGGCAATCAGTCAAAGAGAAGGAACACTCTGAATTCAAACCTGTTGTTCTTTATTTAAAAAAATGGCCTTGTGTCACAATGTGCTTGTGGTATAGAAGTTGGGTAAATATATACATTTTTGATACGTATTCACATTATACAAATTGAAATCCCACCTTATGGAAGGAATTTCAAATTATATACATTGATTATAAATTTGTCTGTCTCAATTTTTATTGCATAATTAAACACAGACATAACATCAAACTATGTTTTGGTGAGGGCTTCTAATAAAAATTGTTGGTCGTCTGATAGTCATTGCTTACATTAAAGATGTAAATACAATACAATTTTTTAAAAATCTTGATTTTACACCAGAGAAAAATCATAGAAAAAAGTTATAAATAAAATTTTATAACTTAAGTTTCTGACCAGGCAATTTTCAACTAGATGTCTTCTTTATATGATAAGACAAAAGAGATAAAGATTCAATTTAGCTAATCTGATAGATACAAAGTAAGTGTCTCATATAGCAATACATTTACATTGAAGATCAGACCCTTTGCTAAAAGTTTAAAAAGTTCTGGAGGTTCAAAAACTCATCTGCTAAAGGTATGTTCTTGGGTTCTGTTTTAATCACAGAAAATTAAATCATCATAGGTGTAGAGTTATGCAATATTAAACAGATGGACAAAAAAGATATTTAGTGAATAGTAGTAAGATATTTGCATGAACTCTGCAAACAGATAACTGTGAATATATAAATGTGTACATCTGAAGATATTGAAGAATGGACTGTGTTAACAATGTCAAAAATATAAAGAGGTTCAGGTGACTATACAATTTCTAGATTGTTACTGATTCTAATAAGAGTTAGAAAAAAAGGAATCTTCTTCACATACAGATAAACATACATACATGCATATATATATATATATATATATATATATATATATATATATATATATATATAACTAAAACAACGAAACAATTACATTCTTATAGCTAATACTAAAAGTTTCATGAGGTACAAAATGTTTCTTATTATTATTGATATATATATATATATATATATATATATATATATATATATATATATATATATATATATATATATATATATATATAATGGACTCTCCTGCCCAATTTCAATGTATGAAGGTGTAATAGTTCAGTTAAAGATGTGAATCCTCAACTACCTACACAGATGATTTGTTTATAATGGTGAAGCAGCCTCACTTTTTGGATAAGTTGATCACAAAAGAATGATTCCCCAGTTTGCCATAGATTCTCTAAAACAATACTTCTCAGGTTTTGAATTCAGGGTTTTTCTTTTTCTTTGACTAGTTACCTTACCAAAGCTAAAGAGCTCAGTTTGCTTTACCATTTAGCTATAGCTGGAGGAAAAATAAAAAAGATTCATGTCATTCCTAAGGGTTAATAGTGCAAAGTGAAATGCAAACAGTATTGTCCAGGATTTGAACTCAGCTTGTCAAGTTTATTTCTTTACAATGATAACCATTATGCAATAAGTGTGTCTGTTTGTCTTGAAACAGTGTTACTATTTACAAAGGAACTTTACCAAATTCTATACATCCTAGAATAATGCATTAATAAAAAAGACTTGGTTCCAGGCTTTTTTCAAGGTCATGCTGAGGCACTATTTGTAGAATACTGATATGTTTTTGATCTAGGTACAAATTTTTGGCACAAGGAGAGCTTTCACAGAAAAATTGTAGTGCATACACATAAATCAGAGACTGAAGGGGATCAAATCCTACTAATGACTATTCAAACATTCTTGGTGATTAGAATAAGAATCATGTCTACTAAAAATATGGTCATCATTTTCCATCAAACATGATTATATAATATGGTAGCAGATGCTGAAAAAACGGCATATTTTCCTATTTTTAATATAGAGTCACTTTCTATTTTTTCTTTTTTTTACTTTCTTGAATTTATTTACAAAATATTCTGTCCAACTGTAAACTGTATCCCATTATTAAAAAATAATGGCATCTCCTGGTAACTCTGCTAATATTAGATATTATTACTGTTTCTGTTTTATACCACCAATATATAAAAGTTAAATATAAAGATAAAAAAAAACTATGCATAACTTATGGGAATATATATAACAAAGAAAAAGAACCATTTGTTATTTACAGTAAGTCACTAAAATAAACACCTGTGCTTGAATGTAAATGGAAACTGTAAATGGCTGAGTCCCATGGGATCTTAGAAGTGAAATTAGAAGAAAACTGATAGAACAATTACACTAATTGTGAATTGTGCTGCAATTAAATTAATTCAAATTGATTTTATAGAAATGAGTGCAATTCAGGTAATAGAATTGGTTCACAGCAGAGAAATAGAAAAAAAATAATATGGAGATTTCTCTTAAGTTAGGGTAGTCATTAAACATTCATGATAATAATTTTTTTAAATTCAAAAGAAGTATAAAACGTGTGTACACACACATACATACACATAAATAAACAAACATAGGTCTTTTATAAAATGTACACATACAAATACACATTATATATGCACACACTTACATATATAGAGAGACACAGAGACAATATATATATATATATATATATATATATATATATATATATATACGTACACACACACACACGCATATTATAAATATATATATATATATGTAGAGGCAGACATACTAACATGGCATATGTGTGTATATATACACAAACACACACATATATACACTCACACACACTTTATATATATATATATATATATATATGTATATACACACATTACAGGGTGGAACGTTAAAATTGTCGCCATAGAAAAGACGACATGATTCAATTTCTGTTTAATGAAAACCAGTTTTCTTTTTTTTGTTGCAGACCATCAACTAGTTGGCAAGTTGTGTACAAATCCTAAGAGCGATAGGAGCCTTCTATCATGTCTGAAAGTGACACAAGTTATGACAACAGGACCATTGCCAGCAACCTCAAAATGCAAATCCGTACGGTTCAACGCTTGAGGGCACAGCTCAACACATCGGACGATCCTTCGGACGGCTACGGTTATGGTTTTGGTGTGGTTTTAAGTGAGAGCCACATCATGCCACCTCACATTTTCAAAGTCGGCTTGAAAGTCAACACCAAAGTGTACCTGGATGTGCTGAAGAGTCTGGTGATCCCCTGGTGCAATCAGGTAGCTGGTGGCAGACCCTGGGTGTGGCAGCAGGACTCGGCACCGGCCCACAAGTCCAAAGAGACCCAGGCTTGGCTTCAGAAGGAGTGCTACGACTTTGTACCCTTCTCTCACTGGCCCCCCTCCTCCCCCAACCTAAACCCGCTGGACTACTTTGTTTGGTCATATGTCGAGAACATCAACATAACCTCCCACAACACCAAAGCTAGCCTGATCACCGCCATTCACCGAGTATTCGCCGAGCTCCTGCCAGCGCTTGTAAAAAAGGCATGCTCCCAGTTCCGGATCCATATCGAGGCGGTGATTGAGGCTGAAGGCGGCCACATAGATGTCAGCTCTACTACATAATCAAGTTACCGGAATTGATTTTTTCAATAAAAGTTTTAAAATAAAGCTGTAGTGTTGTTTTCTTTAGGACGACAATTTTATCATTCCACCCTGTATATATATGTATACAAACTTTTCTTTAGGACGACAATTTTATCATTCACCCTGTATATATATGTATACAAACCTCACACAAAAATAAATATATACACACACACACACACACACACACACACACACACACACACACACACCACAAACACTATATATTATATGTATATATTCATACAAATGTATACATACATATATAAGTAATGTACACACACTCTATAGATATTGCCTAGTCGGCCTGGAGTTGTAGAATACACCGACTGCATCTCTGCAAAGGGGTAAGCCCTCCCACACTACATCAACAAGTGTCCTGGATATGTCACTAAACAATTTGATGGTGAGGTTCTAGTGATGCAGGAACTTTGGGTAATGCAGAGCACTCTTTCATTGCCATCGCTACAAGGTCCACTCTGACCAGAGTGGTAGCACCTGATAGGGCCCTATCTATCAAATTATTCTCGCTCCAGCTATGGGTAAAATAGTAGGGCAGACTGAGTTCTTCAGCCTTCGTGAGGCAACTAGTCTAGAAGAAGGAAAATTCTGAATTGAAACCTGTTAAACTCTGCTTCAAAAATTGACC
>CAUZXS010004330.1:107500-121132 GCA_963585895.1 Sepioteuthis lessoniana | reverse complement strand
ATTTTATTTTGATATACAAAATTTTGTCAAAAACATCAAATTAAAACAAATAGGTATTTAGAATAAAGATAAAAAGAGAAGGCTTTTTGAAGAATATAAAGCCATCATTAAAAAAAAAATTTGTCGCTGTTTCTATTTTTCCAGTGTTTACAAATATTTTTGATCTGCTATTTTAAGAAAAATGGACGTTGAATGAAGCAACCTAATTTATCTCGTGAAAATGTTCCAACTCGTCTGCCCAAAGATTATTTACCGAGGTCAACCTACTTGAAGCACAAAGCGAGAATTACAGAGCGCTCTGTGAGAATTAAAGTCACAGTAAATAAATTGCTCTCATAGCTTGTAAGTCATTAAATTGCATCAGCCAAGTTTGTTAAGGTAGATCTTGTTTAAAACCAGCGATTAATTGACGAGTCTTTTATCAGACGCCTCGTAGTGATGTTTTATGGTTAACAAGATGATCTTGGATATCAAATAATACCGAAAAACGAATTATTTTCCCACTGGGTGTTTCATACTTCTGATTTTGTGTCAGACTGAAATATTCATAGTAATTTTCTACTTGTTCTTTATTCAGTTTTTTAATTGATTAATTGTTAAAATCAAATCAAATTAGGACGCTATTCAAATTATTTTTGTATTTGGAACTCTTATTAAACCTTTAATTGGTAGATATTATAAAATAAAAATATTGGTATTTTTTGAACGAGATTATGATATATTTACAATTGTTTCATAGAAAAGTTAAAGGGAAAACGTGAATGTTTTTTTTCACCTTAAAACGGATTTTTAAGATTTACTTATTACAAAATATTTATATCTTAGAAAAACTATAAATAAAAGGCATAGCCATTCATTTATATAATATACATAATCAAACAAGGGTAAAAATTATCCCGTTCTTGCAACACATAAAAAAAAAAATCTTTTACGCATTTCGAAAGGAGGTTCTGAAATATTTTCGGTTTTGTTGAAAGTAAACAAATTTTATAACCGTCTAAAGTTTATAGACTTAAAAAACAAACTTAGGTTTCTTTAATTAGTTGAAATATAAATTCAGTTTTGTAGGCGTGAATTTTATGTTACGGACGTGTTTTTATTGTTACTTAACTTTTCGGCAATAATAGTATTAATTTCAATGAATAAAAGTATGCATCTCTGTCTGTCTGTCTGTCTGTCTGTCTCTCTCTCTCTCTCTCTGTGTGTGTGTGTGTGTGTGTGTGTGTGTGTGTGTGTGTGCAATAAAAGAAGTTAAAATTAAGAAATAAACATGGATATTATTGGGGAATTGTTATGACTGAAACAAAATAATGTAGCATATCATTAAAAAGACATTCAGATGACAATATTTTATTCGTAAAATAAACTGTTTTATATTTTCATTTTTCCTTCTAAAATATGTAACTTTATATAGATTACTATTCAATTTTTATAGAAGATTTTGTTTTTTTTATAGTTTGTTTACCATGCCAGTTTTACCATAAATAAATAAATAAACAAATAAATAAAGATAATAAAATTAATGAAAATGTCCTTCCACTTTGTATTCAATTTTTTGTGCTGTTGAAAATATTTGGATCAAATTTATGCAATTGAATTTACCGTGAGTGAAATAAAATAAACAAGTTTATATTTAGTTGGATAAAATTAAATGTAAAAATCATTTCTCTTGTTAGTTATTCACTTATATTTGTAACATTCCTTTTCATCACCGACGCTTTTGTTTTTATATAAACGCACGCACGCACGCACGCACGGACGCACGGACCACATTTATACTTATATGTATACGAATCTCTGGACGTTTTGTTTTTGTCTTTTAGTGTCTTTTTATAAAGCTTTAATTGAAATAAGAAACTACTGAGTGAAATGTTAGAAAAATTGGAAAGTGAAAAGAATTTACAAATCTATATATGTATTGATGTGACTCGGTCAATGTGGCTAACGTTTGCTCTTCAAATTTAAGTGGGCAGAAGGATATCCCCCACTGACCCATAAGTTTATTTGATTAAGTTGAAAATTACAGAAAATTTCCGATTTTTCTTGTAAATTGACAAAAGAAGAGTGAAATTGATACGTATTTAAAACAATCGTGTAGGTAAATAAGATGAATACAATATGTGCTCAACAAGATTCCAAGTGTACGTGCAATCAAATTTTGGATTTAAGTGCAAACCTTTCATCCAAAATTAGAATAATGACTATCAAATTTAAGAGCAAACACGCAATGAATAATAGGACCAAAAAAAAAAAAAAAATTTCAAAACCATTTGCTTTACATTTGCCATCGTTTGTTTTATTATTGCGCTTTAGTAGATGCATTTATCGACCTTAAAAATGGTTTTTATTTTACTATTTATACTCATACTGAATTGAATTTATTTATTCCTTTATTAGATTCATATATGCAGCTTCCTTCATATACACTTTCCAATGAGGTTCTGTATTTAATGTGATCAAATAAGTAGATTTCGTTCTTGCAAATATGTTAAGCCATGTCTAATTTCATGATATTAAAACGGAATCTTGGATGCCCAGACGCGGAACAAGCTATAGTTAAAAATACCAACCAGCAGATGGATTATCAAGTAACACTGGAGAACGCATCGGGATAAACGCCGTAATGAAACCGTCGATTAGAAATAATGACCTATCTCAGAATTTCATACATTCGTTTGAGCTTAGAATATGTTTATTTTTTATCTTTTATTTTCATTAATCTTTTAACTTTTATCAAAATTATCTCCTTTTGATGAAACTGGGAGATTTATTTGGCTCCTAAAATTTCCGTAATTGTAAAGGATGTTTCATTTAGACTAATTTTGAAGTATTGAATTTATGAATGCAAAAATCTAGTTGTTAATATCAAATTGTATTTTTCATTAAATACTTCTTAGTATCAGAGACTTAATTAAAACGCATCAATAATTTTTATTTCAGTTTATTCAATATCTAACACCTTAAGGAAAACGTCTGATGAGTGGAATACCGTTTAAGAAGAGTTTTTATAATTTAGTTAGAGTATTATTGAACCGATGTTTATCAATATAAATACAATATTTGATATTATTATAATCAAATAATAAATACATTTTGTAAATAAAATGAAAGTAAATATCTGAATTTACCATGTCAACTGGGAATAACTATTAATTGTATGCGAAGGTAATATAGTATTATATATTACCAGTAAACGGTACCAGTTCTGATGTAAATAAGGAATAATAGAATCGAGGAAAATAATTATAGCAGCAACTAAAAGCTGATTTATTGAAAAGAAAGAAATAAAGATGAAAAAAGATTACATATATAAGAGTGGTGCTGAATCCTAATCTGAAATTTTCACTGGATGTTTTGTCTATGTGATTTGATATTGACAATTGAATTTCGTGAATGAACGAAGAAGATAGTTTTGTAAAATACTTAACGTAAAACGCATCTATTAAAAATGTGGTGTTTCTAATGTCCGTTTATATTTACACACAGGTATACATACGCGCGCGCACACACGCACGCACGCACACACACACACACACACACACACACACACACACACACACACACACACACACACACACACACACACACAAATGTACTGTATAATGCTGTTTAGTTTAACCGAAGCTAGATGGGTTATTATAAGTGTTTATATATATATATATATATATATATATATTATAAGTGTTTATATATATATATATATATATATATATATATATATATATATATATATATATATATGTATGTGTGTGTGTGTGTGTGTGTGTGTGTGCATGTGTATGTGTGTATATTTATATATATATATATATTATATTATATTATAAGAGTGTTGGTTGTCATTAAATCACTTTGTGGGTATGTGTCGAACCAAGTGCAATATAATACGGAGAGTGCTCAATATCTAGGATAGAGCTATTATACTATTATATAATAATAATAATAAAAAATATATATATCATCTATATATATATATATATATAAATATGATATAAATATATATATATATATATATATATATATATATATATATATATAATCCATGGAATTCATGGTCGCAGACATTTTTCCATGGATTTCTAATATATATTTATTCATTATATATATATATATATATATATATATATATATATATATATATATATATATATATATATATATATATACATATATATATATATATATACATATATATATATATATATATACATATATATATATATATATATACATATATATATATATATACATATATATATATATATATATATATATATATATATACATATATATATATATACATATATATATATATATATACATATATATATATATATATACATATATATATATATATATATATATATATATATATATATATATATATACATATAATATATATACATATATATATATATATATATATATATATATGATAAAGGTATATGGGTGCGTGTGTATACGTATTGTCATTAAGCTATTTTAAATACTAATTTGGATGATTTACTTTCATTTCCTATCATGATATTTTTTGTAAATTAACATAAAGATATGAAATAATCTTGAAATGAGATTTTTTTTAGTAATTTTTTAAAGTATTACTTTAGGTGTTAATCACTCTGACACCTACAGGCGCACATATCTATTCATATATGTTTGCGTGTGAATGTAAAGACCAGAATAAATTGAGACAAGAATATGATTAAGAAGTTAGGGATAAAGAACAGAAGGGGGAGAGGCTGGTTTTTAATTAAATAAAAGTAAATTTCAGACAAACTATTATATATCTGCTTATTTATTAAAATTCATTAAATGTTTACACAAGTATATGCACAGGCACATTATATGTTTATATATATATATATATATATATATATATATATATATATATATATATATATATATATATGTGTGTGTGTATGTATGTATATATGTATACACACACACACACACACACACACACACACACACACACACATATATATATATATATATATATATATATATATATATATATATATATATATATATATATATATTCCATAGATCCCTCTTTATGGGTGTATCTTATGATTAATATGAATTTTTGAAATAAATATCATATTGAAATGAATGGTAGATATTTTAGTATGTTCCTTATATGAATTGAGAATGTTTTAATTTACACAAATTGAAAATATTTTAAGGTAATAAATAATATTTAAGACATGTCTACTGTTTTATAAAACTCCAATTTTTATTATTCCAATTTCTACAATAATATGAACTGAGTTGCGATTTGACTATAAACCGTAAATTCGTTTTTTTTAGTCATGCAGAATGATATACAATTGAAACGCAACAAAATTTATTCAACTTTTATATTTTAATGAAATTTTAAAACTATGTTCGATGAGTAATACATCTTATAGCAAATGAAATAATTTGTTTTCAAAATATTTACAAAATTTTAAAAAAGTCAAATATCTACCATATCAGCAGTTGACCAACGCACGTCTTCATCCATAAAGTACCGGTAGATTTTTTGATTTCCAGATGATGAAGTGTGTGTGCCCTGATAGGCAGTGGTTGCGTCCAAATCGTACATGAATTCCTGATGATAAACTTGAATACAAAGTTCCTCGCCCGAAGAGTTTGGCTCATGAATATGGGAAAAGAGAGAGAGAGAGAGAGAGAGAGAGAGAGAGAGAGAGAGAGAGAGAGAGAGGGAGAGGGAGAGGAAGGGTAAGAGAGAGGGAGAGAGAGAGAGGAAGGGTAAGAGAGAGAGAGAGAGAGAGAGGGAGAGGAAGGGTAAGAGAGAGGGAGAGGGAGAGGAGAGGGAATGTGTGTGTGTGTGTGTGTGTGTGTGTGTGTGTGTGTGTGCGTGTGTGTGTGTGTGGACTTTACAGTATGCAATTTAAAGGAACATTCACTAGGAACATTCACTAACGATGTAGTATGTATGTTCCCTTCCTTTGTTCCGTGAAAACAATTTTTCTTTTTCGAATATTTTTCTTGCTTTGGTAAATACCCGCTTTTGTTCGGAATCGACACTTTTGCATATTCGGTGTTATAATCAGAAGTGCGGATTGTCGGTAAAAAAAAAAAAAAAAATGTCAGCAAATTGTCGTATTCCAAATATTGATCCCGTCAGTTGATGTCATTGTAAATTAATCCTTTACTCAAATAAAAAATTGTCTCAAATAACAGTTTTCGACATTCGGTTTAATATCGGTTTGTCTTGTCAGAGAGCAAAGATTAAATAAACTGATGAGATGTCAGGCACACACACACACGCACGTGCCTACACAGCCGCATCTCAAGCTAAAAGTGTACAGAAAACACTCACATTAAAGAGCATTTATACACGCAGATAGATTTTCGCGCAGACTTAAGCGATTCTTCACAAGTGGCGAGAGAAATTGTTGGAGATTTGAATTGACTAAATAAGAGGCTGGCTTTCACAAATAAACATCTTTACTTGGCGTGCAGTTATACATATTGGTAAATGATTTTTCTTCACTAATTAGTTGTTCGTTTAAATTTCTTTACTGAATCCGCATATTCCTTTTGTCTATTTCATGTGCTGTCAGTAATTTTGCTGTTGATGGGAGAAAAAGAGATGAAACTGATTATTAGGCTGTTGTTGGCTACTTAAAATTGATTAAAAAATGATCTTATCATTAATATTTTTCCTCTTCTCGTATTATCTTGATTTAATTAAATTTCTCTAATCACCGATTGGTCATCAAATTCTCCATTTTAAATTGAATGTTGATGTTTGAAAGCATCGTTATTCAAGTTTCATTCTAAGTTTGTCCTTCAGTGACATTTGGCATTATGTTCTCGGAGAGCTGGTATCTCAGCGTTCTTGGATGGTGGGCGTCGGTAATGAATACCAACAAAATTGCCATGCGCGTGCGCACTACGTCTTCAATAGCAGCAGTAGCAGTGAGAGATTGGAGGTAAAGAACAAGCAGAGGAGGAGGAAGAGAGATCTATTGAGAGTGAAAGGGTGGAAATTAAACTCAACGAAAAGGGAGGAGAAAATTTATGCTTTCGGTTACCACCTTCTATATGTTTAGCTTCTATGTCAATTTATATTCAAAACCTTAACGACTTCATAGTTGCTTACTGGGTTTCACCAAATATACAGAATCGTTTCTTCATTTATAGATTTCAAGTTATTTCATTATTTTTATTTAATTCAGCGCGTTTGTTTTTTCAATTTTTTTTTATTACTAACACCAAGCTATTATCTGTGATTTGATTGTTACAAAAAATTAAAATCAAAATGTTTAACAGTTAAGTGCGTGAGAAGGTTTAGAAATAGTATGGAGCGAAAAAGTATGGACATTGAAAATATTTTTGTTAGCACTAATAATAATAATAATAATAATAATAATGATAATAATAATGATGATGAAACGCTGTCAAAATTAAGAGTAAAATATGAATATACGCCGGGTGATGATATTCCGTTTTTGAAATGGTGAAAGATTTTGTAATAAATAATGCACTTTGTAAAATTTTCGTCACTTTTCCCATGCAAATTGCACTGAAAAATTTTTACCGAGTTCTTTGAAAAGTACTTTTCAACAGTTTTGTTTTTTAAACTGACTTACTTTACAAGTTCTCTACTAGTGAGTCGACTCATTTTTTTTTGTCTTCAGTGGTAAAAAACAAAATTAAAACTAGGAGGAAACAATATATATATATATATATATATATATATATATATATATATATATATATATATATATATATATATATATCACTGTGTCAAAACGTGTCAAGCGGTGCGCGTCAAAATTACTGAAGGAGCAGAAAGCTGGTATCTCGTTTGAAGTTGTATCATCATCTTACATTGCATCGATAACTACTCATTTCGTTTCACAAAGAAATAAGTGTAGATCTTCATACTTTGTGTACGTATACGCATATGTGAATAATTGCACGTGTCTTTATTTGGCGGGAATTACACCTTTTTTTTTGTTTTATGAGGTTTTTGCACATATTATAAACACACACACACACACACACACACACACACACACACACACATACATATGTATATATATATATATATATATATATATATATATATATATATGTACGCACGACCCCACACGTGTTTATAAAAGGACGATGAGAGAGAGAGAGAGAGAGAGAAAAGAAGAGAGGTTGTGAGCGAGCAGAAATCTAGTAAACCTTGTGTATATCCTTCATCTTCATTTGATATTTATCCATAATTCTTTTTAAGTGTTCTTCTTGTAACACCACCTTATTCATCGCCTATATTATTTCAGTCTATCCAGTTTCCACGATTCTTATGTATACACACTAAATTCATTTATGGTTTTTTTTCAACACTCTGTTGACTTTGGTGAATTTTTGAAAAAGTGTCTTTCAATTCTTTCATGTATTTCAGAATTCTTATATCTTGATACAACAAAAACTTTGAAACTTTTGAAACTCTGTGTTGATTGATACATACATGGATTCATTTTGAAGTAAAGGAAAACAAAGCGAAATATTTGAACTGATAACTTTTGATTCGTTCAAGTTGTGTCTAATTTCACTTGAATATTTGTGAAATTTTAAGTTAATTTTGTTCTTTGAACAAAGAAAGTGAAGGACTGGTCGGAAAATATTCTAGATTGTTAACATAATTAATAAATTTGAACAAATATATTTTTACAGTGTACTAAATAAATTAACAAGTCTGTTTTCTTTTTTTTATAATTATATATAGAAAATGAGACAGCCTGCAAACTCACAGTATTTTCATTGTTAAAACGGTACATGATAACATTAAAGCGATTATTTAGAAAAGAATGAAGATTCTAATTAGTATTTTATAGGACGATTAAAAATAATGTTTAACATAAACGAAATCATTGAACGGTAAATAAGCCTGGAAAATACTTTTTTTCTAAATTAGAGAATTTTATGTTTATTGCTTTGATAACATCTCGCTGTGATGTGCTGTTTTTTCTGGGTTATGGTTACACATAAACAATGAGAATTTTAGTAAGATGTAGATATCTTTTCAGTCATAATTGCTAATAGAAAATGGCAAAACTTAATAAGTACTTCAAATTTTTCTCTTGATATACATAAATTAAACAAGAGTAGATTCTATGTATAACAAAACGTCTTTTTTGATTTGTTCATGTTCCTCAAATTCAACCAGTGAACTATTTCATCTCAATGTTTGAATATTTCGAGAACTTTAAAAGAAACAAATATGCCGCTTGTCAAGTCCAACTGTAAAAGTAGCAGAAGGAGTAAATAAGTTTTTCTTGGCAATGGCAGTTGCAGAGAAATTTGTCAACAACAATCTCCCTTGATATAGCATCAACCTTTTCAGCACATAATAAATATTCATTGGTGAAAAAATCACAGTTATCCTTTTAAATAAAACAAATAGTTTAAATGGGAGAGGAAGAACTTACATTTTAAAACTAAAAGCAAAAATATATTTTATTAAATGTTCAAAATTTAAATTATGATAAAATCATTTACTCTTTACAAAAATACTTGGAAAATATGGAGAAAAGTAATTTTAAAGAAAAAGAAAATAAACATTTATTCTATTAACATCGCAATGAATTCATTACAAATTCTGTGGTTTTTGCATAAAACATGAACATTTTTTCCTTTTGACTGAGTCATTCATTCCATTCGTTCTCGTGTTTCTCTCGGACATCGTTATCACTTCAATCAAGTACATTTCTGAAAATAATTGATGAAAAAGCGAGTAAATAAGTGATGTATATTTTAAAAATTCTTGAACTTTCCTTGATAAAAAAATAAAAGAAACCGAAGGACACAGAGAGAGAGAGGGATTAGCGAAATAATGCGCATATTTTGAGATGATAATGAAATCTAAAGCTTCATAGAAGTGAAATAATGTATCACTTAAACTTAAAGAATTATAAAAAGTCAATGCACCGAATTCTGTTCAGTGAAGTCAGTTCACGAAATAGTCGAAATATGGCAAAAAAAAGTGATTATTCCTATTTTATTAAAAAATAAAAAAAAAACCTAACGAAAAAACAAAACAAAACAAAACAAGAAATTACCTTTATTTCCAAATATGAGAATCCCCCCCCAAACAAACAATCATCCCCCCTAAAAAACCCTCTCAAAACATTGTAAATATTCTAATTGAAACGTCAAAATTTCTGAATACTTTTAATCCAATTGAAAATAGGTTTTTGAAATCGTAGCATTTTCCCTGTGAGAAAAAGTTAATTTTTCAAAAATTGTTTTACCCTTTTTTTCAATTGCTCTGGTTTTAACATTAAATTACGGACACGTGTCTTTAGGTATCGTAATAAAAGATAATCGATGATATTTTATTGATTTATTCGAAATTTTTAAAATAATAGAAATACACAGAACAATTAGAACTAAGTTAAACATTCTAATTAGTATTTCATTGTTATCCATGTTAAATAGAGAATTTGACGGATTAAAGATTTATGTTGAGCAAAAGTGAAGACGTTACAAAATTGTCATTCAGTTTCCAAATGGATTGTAAACAACTTTATTCTTTAAGCTAGATCATTTTCAGTGTATTGTACGCATAAAAGTAGCGCTACAACATGCTGGATTACGGTTACAAATAGACATACATATATACCTACCGACCCCCCATATATATATATATATATATATGTGTGTGTGTGTGTTTGTGTGTGTGTGTGTATGTATGTGTGGGCATGTATGCGTGCGTGTGAGTGTGTACACACACACACACACACACACACATATATATATATATATATATATATATGTATATATATATATAAATAGATAAATAAACAAATATATATATATATATATATATATATATATATATATATATAGTAAGAAAAGTTAGCGACCATAGTCGAGGGTGACCCGAAGGCTCCCTTTTCGATAGCTACTACACCAAGGTGTAGGGGAGGGCGCTACTCCATTCCCTGGATTGCTCCACTTTACCCTTGAACCGTACCTTATAATGCTGAGTGTTAAGCAAGGTGGTATCAAGTTCCATTTTTAAAGTCTTTGGTATGACTCGACCTGGGATTGAACCCAGGTCTCCCGGGCCATTGGCGAACACTCTAACCGCTGGGCCAATGTCCCGGTTATATATATATATATTTATATATAATCGCAATGGAATATCTCTTATAAACTAGGAATTTTGAAAGTTTTAATGACCATGGTTATAATGGAGCTTATAAGAATATATTTTTGGAAAACAGTTCAGGTGTTAAAAACAGTTTTATTGAGTCTTGTATCAGTAAATATCAATGAAGATCGATTACCTGATTCGGAGACAAAGTTACACTTAAATCCATCAAAGTAGATTTTCTCTAATACGGCTCGTTGAGAATCGATCATTTTCGCCACTCTACCAGTTAAAGTTGTTTTCTGATTATCCTCATTGATGTGTTTTATTGAAATGATTTACAGTTCTTTGCTTTTTCTATAACAAAATATTAATGAAATAATTTTCTTTTAAGTGAATATTAAGTCGCTTCCTGTTTGTCCTATGTATAAATGTGTATGCATACGTATGTATTATACATGCAATAAGAATAGCAATATTAAATTACATTTTGATGAAGCAAGAAAATTGACCGCACTTTGTCTTTGTTTCTTCTTATTCTGAAATCGAGATTCACCACAATCTTGAATAATTCTGCCTTTGATGGCAATATTTGATTCTTGTTTTGAACATGCTTTAAAACGCACTCAGATGTTTCTATTTGTCCTTCATGTTGCTTCTTTCTAATGTCATTTATTAATTTTGTTTGTGTAGTTTTGCAGAAAGAAAGAGATTATTTGATATTCAACTCCAAATGTGCGAAACAGGAGATAATTTAAACGTTTTGAAGTTATTTAGTATTTCCAAGAAAAATCAATTATCTTTCCTTTTGGGTATAAATTGGGGTAAAAATGATTGTCCAGTTTAATGTTTTTTGAGCAGTCAGCAATTAAGAAGGAAATTCAATGCGAATAATTCTTTTAACTTTATCTAACAATAGGTTATCATCATTTTTATAAAATATATTCTTAATAATAAAAATAAAAAAACAATTACGAAACAACATGACATAAAAGAAAATAAGATTTGAATGTTGGTATTGATGTTTTGATTTGCTATCGTTGTATTCATTTGACCAATTATATTATTTCATGATATTAAATTCTACAACAATGAATACATTCACAGTTGAATAACAGTTTATTTTGCAAAATAGAATAATTTGCGAAATCTTATTGAACTGATAAATATTATTTTCTTTTAAGTGCTTAAAAAATCGATGCGAAAATTTCCCCCAGCAATATTTTTAGCGGGCATTTGACATCTGCATATCCGACAGAAGTTCAATGACTATCATCAAAGTTCATGATTAATTGTACATTAACTGGTCTACTAAGCTTCGTGTGTTTAATGGTCAGTACGTAATTTAACTTAGACGCACGTGCAATATTTAAGAAGAAGCATACTTAAATAATAAATAATACTGTTTTTCCTCCACGATTTTTTAGCTGAGAGCATTGACAAGTTTGATGTGTAGGAATTGTGGAAAGCGGGAAGGAGACATTTGATATAGAGAACGAGAGTTCGGACAATTTCGGAAAGGCCTACGAAAAATATTTGTTCATAACCCCGAAAAAAAAATCTCGTGACTGAGTGAGTTGTCTGAAGACATTAAACATGATAAACGTTTTCAAATACGATGAACATAATAATGGTAAATCACAAAGTTGGTAGAATTAATTAATATTCATTTTATTACAGTAGAAAGTTAGAGTATAAAGTTATTTCTTAAATTCTATTGCAGAAATGCTATTTCAGGGATTGATTAGCTCATCACACACACACACACACACACACACACACACACACACACACACACACACACACACACACACACACACACACACACACACACACACACATATTCATATATACATATTTGAGTGTGTATATGTATTTGTAATTTCATACATTTGCTGCAAAGAAAAAAAAAACAGCTGTTTTATCAATGATTTTGAGTTTAAGCATACTTTTGGAGCCAGAATATCATTAACACTCAAGGCAATCCAATAATACTTTACAATGCCCCTTGGTGTTAATGCTTTTCTGCGACTTTAAGTGACTAGATAGCAATGTCTAATATATATATATGCGTGTGTGTGTGTGTGTGTGTGTGTGTGTGTGTGTGTGTTATGGTAATTTACCCACGCAGCCATGAACTCTCCCAGCAATAAATAGCAGTAGGTACTGCTTTTAGGCAGAAGGCAATATTCCAGCTGACAGCCCTGGCAGTCGGGCCGAAACAGTCTCGCTGGTAACCCTCTCATTTATATATGTTGCATTACTGTTCTTTTTAATATATTTGTTTAACTCAATTACTTGTATCATTATTTGTGGCCCCTAACAAGGCCACAATGATATATATATATATATATATATATATATACATATATGTTGTGTATGTGTGTTTATGTGCGTGTGTAAATAGGTATGCATATGCATATTTGATTCTCTCTTACAAACAATATTTAATTGCTCAATAAAGCTGAATTACTTTCGATTCTAGCTTTTTATCAATGCAAAATCTGTACGTAAAATGCATAAAAATTTCA